>CAJHQQ010000187.1:0-304754 GCA_905132885.1 Moricandia moricandioides
CTCTTCCTTTCCAATGGACCCAAGGTAGGCGCATGGTAACTCTTTCCTTTAACCGGATGATCTTTTTACCATTTTGCTGGCCCAACCATTCTTCTCCCATTCTTTAATCCCTTTAACCCCAAATATGTACCTCAATTTAACACTCAGACCCCGATAAGCTCGAACGTATGATCCACATAGAAAGACGACAAGCATCGATCGACGGCATCTACTCAGCATCGACCGACACCTCTCTACGGATAGCATCGATCGACATCAGAACTCGAGCATCGACCAATTCACAGACAACCGACTTCAATCCCAAGTTAAAGACAAGAAACAAGATTACAAGATTACCCCTGCAAGAGTTTTGACCAAGATTTTAGGGTTTTATATTTATACCGTATGTATGACACCAGTGACGTAAGTGGCGTACAATGCAAGGTTCTAGAGTTTTTAGCATTCTATTAGGGGAGAAGATTCATAACTCCTTATGGAGATTTGTATTGGAACCCCAATATTTTATCTATGCATTATATTTATATTATTATTCTTACTTTGATTATGTCTGAGTAGTTACCAACTAGATTTATGGTTGAATGATAGCAATCATGGATTAGCCCAAAAGTAGGATTTCTAGGTTAAGTTAATATCCATTAATTGAGTTCTGCTTAATGCTTGCATTCTAGAGTAGCTAACTAGGATCTCGAAAGTAGGACATGGACGACTACGAGAGTAGGTTATGTGCCAGAATAAACTCCATTGAACTAGGTTGTTAGGCGCACGCGAAAGCTGGTCTAATTAGCTTGGTGAACATATCAAATCTTGTTCACACTTCCTTCTGATTTCACTGTCGATCGACACTAGGCCTTAGCCGTCGATTGATGGTCTTTCCTTTTGCTCGCATACAAGAGTTGGAGTTAAAAGGTGAGAGTAGTTAATATTTGAGTTCTAAAGTATTCACATATCCGTGCTTCTTATTCCCTATAATTCATTAAGCTTGAAACCTAGATCTAGCATATTTACATTTGCATCTAGTTAGCTTAGTAGCATATTTCCATATTTACATTATTATCATATTTCCATATTTACATTATTAGCATATTTCCATATTGCATCTACACCTTCCAATAAAGAATATTTTCTTAGACTGATTACTTGTTACTAATATATATAATCATATCGCTTAATCTTTAGGAATAAGAAATCTATTGTGTTCCATTGTTCTCTATGGATTTGATCCCTAAGTACTACACCTGATCTCTCTTGGCAAGAATATTGTCTTGTGTATTAGGATTAAAGGTTAATTTGATAGTTAATTGTTTAGGATATTTATACCCTGCTAGAACAATAAACACACCCATGTCACTGAACAAAAGCACCACGTCAATGCATTGATTAATGATGATTTTGGCAGGAAGTTAAGGGAGAGAAGCTCCAAGAAGAAGATTTTCATGTGGAAAATTCCATGTCACTCGGTACTTCTCATCAGCATCGATCGACATCTAGCAACGCGCATCGATCGACGGTGAGTACGCAGTTCTTTCAGCTTTGTTCCTTAAGATGATGCAGTCGGATTGCCTTCATGGCTTGATTCCGATCAAGTCTTTCTCCCAAATCGCCTTAGTTCTTCTCCTTTGGTTGCTTTTTTTTGGTTCTGATCGTTCGTGAGTTTCCTTATGAAATTCTGTGTCGAAAACTGATCCCAAGGCCCGAAATATAAAAAAGTCTCGGCCAAAAACCGTCCAGAAACTGCCTTGGGCGAAAAAGTGCCTTTTTGGAAACCGTCTGGGCGGTTATCCATATGCGCCCTTTCGTCCCAAAACCGCCAACACGCTTGCCCCACGTGCCTTAGCTAAGCTGTCCCAGTTTGGATCCACACCTGATCCGACCTTCGGTCTGAATAACCGTCCTGACCCAACCAGCTGGCTCAACTGTCGAACACTCCACCGAGCTGAGTTGAGCTTCCCGACAGTTGGTTTAGCTGACTGAGCTGGGTGTACTAGATGATCGAGCTGACTTAACTTACTGAACTCAGCCTGATCTCGGTCAAGCTTGCCCGAAGCTCCGTCCAGCTCTCCCAAACTCACCCAAGCTCACCCAAGCTCGCCCAAACTTATTCCAGCTCGTCTACACTCTTTCCTTAGCTTGTTCCAGCTTATTTTCTCTATTTTTACTTGTTCCCTTGGCTAAGTCCTGACCATAACTTGGAATTAACCCTTTAATTAGATCATGGAATGCTTGCCATTGTGTCTTACGACCGGATTGTTCGTTCCCTCGTCCCATGGTCCATCCCAACGATCCTATCTAGGATCGGGGATGCTACAAGTCTCCCTCACTTGATAGGGATTTGTCCCCGAATCCAAACCAAGTGATCCTTCACCCCCAAAAGGTTTGAACCATTTTGGGTATTCGGCCTTCATTTTAGCTTCTGTTTCCCAAGTTGATTCTTCCTTGCCATTGTAATGCCAAACAACTTTAACCATTTGGGTTACCTTCTTCCTTGTTGCTTTTTCCATCCTATCAACAATTCGAACTGGCCTTGACTCCAAAGTTAGGTTTATGCCTAACTCCGAAGGCAGTTCAGGCACTATAACATCTTGATCCGTTAAGAATTTTCGGAGTTGAGATACATGGAACACATTGTGGAATGCTTCCATTTCGGTTGGTAAGTTCAAATTGTATGCAACCGATCCAACTCTTTCAACGCTCTTAAACGGACCCAAGTACCTCAGATCAAGCTTCACTCTTCTTGAAAATCTTGCTCGACCCTTGAAAGTCACCATCTTTAGATAGACCAGATCATCTACTGCGAACTCAAGGTTCTTCCTATGCTTGTCCGCATAGATTTCCTGTCTATCTAGGGCTTCCTTCATCTTATCCTTTAAGAATTTAATTTTCTTAGTTGTTTCTTCCACTATGTCTGGTCCAATTATGCTGCATTCCCCCACTTGAGTCCATCATAATGGCGTTTGGTATGGCCGTCCATACAATTCTTCTATGGCGACATGCCGATGCTTCTATGGAAGCTATTGTTGTAGGCAAACTCAACCAAAGGCAGATGCCGTTCCCACGGCCCATAACATATCTTCTAATTTACGGATTGTCCTTTCAGATTGGCCATCCGTTTGGGGGTGATAGGCCGTACTCATGTTCACTCGTGTGCCCAAAGCTTTCTGGAAGGCTATCCAGAAATGGGAAGTGAATCGGGAGTCCCTATCCGAGACAATACTGGCCGGTACTCCATGTAACCAAACTATTTTGTCCATGTACTTCCGCACTATCTCTCCCAGTCCATCTGTTTTCCTTATGGTGATGAAGTGAGCAGAATTGGTCAATCGGTCCGCAACCACCCAGACCACATCCTTCTTATTCTTTGTTGCTGGGAGACCAGTCACAAAGTCAATTGTGATATGATCCCACTTATATTATGGAATGGGTAGGTTCTGCACCAACCCACTTGGAAATTGGTTTTCGGCTTTGACAAGTGGGCAAGTTGGGCACTTCTCCACCCACTTGGCCACATCTCGTTTCATTCCGATCCAATGATAATACCTCTTTATGTCGCGGTACATCTTTTTCTGACCGGGATGAATAGAAAATTTTGACGAGTGGGCTCGTTTCAATATCTCGTCCTTTAATACCTTATCATCCGGCACACTGATCCGACCATTGACAAGGATTGTCCCATTATCAGATGTTTGGTACTCAGTCTTATCATTTTGAGCGACTTTGTTTAAGTTCTCATCCTTGACCTGAGAATTCCGGATCCTGGTGAGTAAATCCGCTTGATGTACTGCACTCCGACCCAATGGTTCCTGATCCTTAAACAATGCATTGAGATGCCAGGTCCGTATCATTCCTTCAAGCTCTTCAGATTCCCTTTCCACTGAAACATCAGCTCTTATCATGCTTAGTGCATCCGTGACCAAGTTTGCTTTGCCCGGATGGTAAGCGATATCCATATCATAATCAGCTATAAATTCCATCCACCGCCTTTGCCTTACGTTCAACTCAGGCTGGATGAAGATGTATTTGAGGCTCTTATGATCCGTGAAGATTTTCACCTTGGCCCCATATAGATATGATCTCCATATCTTCAAAGCAAACACAACTGCACCCATTAAAAGGTCATGGGTCGGATAATTCACTTCACAATTCCTCAATTGTCTTGATGCATAGGTGATCACCTTGCCTTTCTGCATCAGAACACAACCATGCCCGGATTTAGATGCTTCTGTATAGACAACATATGTTTCGTCAGTTTCAGGCAAGGCTAGAACTGGTGCACTCGTTAGAATATCCTTCAATGCTAAGAAACACTTCTCACATTCTTCTGACCATGTAAATTTTACATCCTTTCCGGTCAGTCGAGCCATGGGTTGGGCTAAAATCGCAAACCCTTTTAAAAACTTCCTATAGTACCCAGCCAATCCAAGGAAGCTCCTCGCTTCAGTGGCATTTTTAGGCCTAGGCCAATCCTTGATGGATTTGATCTTCTCCGGGTCAACATAGACTCCCTCACTAGACACAATGTGTCCTAGGATCCCAATACTTCTTTGCCAAAGCTGCACTTGCTCAGTTTTGCAGAGAGTTTTTGTTCCCTTAACCGTCCCAGCACGGCCCAAAGATGCCTCTGATGCGAATCGCGATCCTTGGAGTAAACGAGTATATCATCTATAAAAATGACTACAAACTCGTCCAAGAAATCTCGGAATATGCCATTCATCATATTCATGAAGGCAGATGGGGCGTTGGTCAGTCCGAATGGCATGACCACATACTCATGGTGTCCATACCTCGTCCTGAATGCTGTTTTTTGGCACATCACTTGGCTCAATCGAGATTTGATGATAACCCAAGGCCAAGTCAATTTTGGGAAACCAATTCGCCCGCTTAGTTGGTGCAGCAACTCATCTATCCGGGGAAATGGGTACTTGTTCTTCACAGTAACCCGATTTAATCCCCGATAGTTGATGTATAGACGGAAACATCCATCCTTTTTCTTAACAAACAGATTCGGTGCGCCCCATGGTGAGCTACTCGGCCGTATAAATCCTTTAGTTTCTTCTTTAGCTCAGACATTTCAGCTGGAGCCATTTAGTATGGTACCTTAGACAATGGAGTAGTCCCTGGTTCAAGTTTGATCGTGAATGGACCCGATCTATCAGGTGGTAATCCTGACAAGGTTTGGAACACATCCTCGAACTCATTGGCCACCGGAATCTCTCCAAGGTCTACACCTTTCCCAACTTCGGTCGTGGTGATTGTGGCCAAGTAGGCCTCACAACCCTTCTCGAGCATCCGTTCTGCTTGGATCGCCGAGAAAACTAAACTACCCGAAGTTGGCCTTATTCCTTGGAGCTTAATCGGTCCAGCCCCACTCTCAAACCGAAATCGCCCTCGGTGGCAGTCTAGAGTGGCCCAATATTTTCCCAACCAGTCCATGCCTAAGATCACTTCATGATTCTTAAGTCTGACAATTACCAAATCCACATGCATACTCTTGCCTTGGATCAAAAACGAAATGTTTTTTACCAGCCCTAGTGAATGCATGACCTACACCCCGACTGCATTCACTATGCCAAAATACTCATCAAGTTCTTTCTGGAACATCCCTTTTCCGATCCTATTCGGGCTTACAAAGCTATGTGTTGCCCTTGAATCGAAAAGTGCGTGCGTATCTACACTAGCAATACTTAAGGTCCCTACAATCATTCTGTAGGCTAAGTATCTATCCATTTGATGTTCCATGCAATGCAATGCAAAAAATAGAATAGGTCACGACTTAGTAACGTACCAGTGATCTCTTGGAAGGTGCTAGTCTCGCCAGACTCCTTCGAAAGCTCATACGCCCATGGTGTCACAATATGCCCTTTTCCCTGGGCCGACCTGTCCACATCCACGCGGTTCCTCTTCTGCTCCACTTGCAACTTAGGGCATTCTCTCTTGAAATTCCCAGCCTTTCCGCAATGGTAGCATGACTTAGCATCATCACTAGTCACTTTTCCTTGCACTTGGCCCAATTTTGGACAGTTTTGGGTCGCATGGTCCTTGCTTCCACATCTAATGCAAGCAACCATCGCCCTCCAGCATTCGCCCCCGTGCCTCCTACCACACTTGGGGCATTCAGATCGATTTCCCGAAGTCCTATGATCTTCATCGACCTGATCCCTTTTCCTCTTCCGGTTGTTTGTCTTGCTAAACGAAGATAGATGGGAGTGAAACCTAACACGGTTCTCCTCCGCCAGAGTAGCTTCCAGAAAAGTCACCCTTTCAACTACCTACGAGACGGTACTGAAGGTACGGACAGAGCAGTGGGTGCGGAGTTCAACCGATAAGCCTCAGAAGAACCTATGCACTTGTACTGCTTCCTCCTCCAGGTCTTTCCCGAAATACCATCTAAGTCGGTCGAACTCTTCTTCATACTCCCGGACAGTTCTGCGGCCTTGGCTTAGGTCCAGAAGCTTGTCCTCAAGCCGATCCCATGCTTCGGCTGGGAAATACTTGCGGTTGAACATATACTCAAAGTCTTCAATCTTCTCAATACGCCCTACTGTGCGTTTTTCTAGAGCCAACCACCAGTTATGCACATATCCTTCCAGGAAGTGAATCGCAATGTCCTTGTAGTCATCCGGGCAGCGAGTGGATTCAAAGTTTCAGATAAAAAAACTCCTCCACTCATCCGCCTCAGTCGGATCAGTACTACCCTTAAAATGCTTGGTTCCTGATATAGTCTATTCATTACCAGTTTTAGGCCATGATATAGGCTCTATTTGGGGTCTATTACGTGTGTCTAGGCTATGTTTTAAGTTCTTTACAGGTCCATGTACATTATGGAGATATATAGAGATACTTGGAGCTTTTGGAGCATTTAGAGGAGAATAATCCGTAGCTGATCATTGAGAGAGTCGAAGTACAAGACTTCCATCGATCGACGACACAACCTTGGCATCGACCGATGTTACATGACCAAGATCGACCGATGCTGAAAACTTGACATTGATCGATGACCAATTCGCAGACAACCAATTTCAAGCCTTAGTTAGAGACAAGACACAAGATTAACCCTAAACGAGTTTTGACCTAGATTTTAGGGTTTTATATTTATACTTTATGTATTACACCAGTGTGGTGTGTGAGTGGCGTGGTGCATGATAGGGCGGTGTGCCAGTGACAAATTGTGTGCACCAGCACTCCATTATAGTTTTAGGATTTATTTAGGGGAAAAGATTCATAACTCCTTAGGAGATTTGTATTGGAACCCCAATATTCTATCTATGCATTATATTCAGATTATTATTCTTACTTTTAGATTATATCGGAGTAGTTATCAACTAGATTTAGGATTGAATGATAGCAATTATGGATTAGCCCAAAACTAGAATTTCTAGGTTAAGTAATATCCATCAATTGAGTAGCTAACTAGGATCTCGAAAGTAGGACATGGACGACTACGAGAGTAGGTTATGTGCCAGAATAGACTCCATTGAACTAGGTTATTAGGCGCATGAGAGAGCTGGTTTAATTAGCTTGGTGAACATATAAAATCTCGTTCACACTTCCTTCTGATTTCACCATCGATCGACATCAGGCCTTAGCCGTCGATTGATGGTTTTTCCTTTTGCTCGCATACGAGAGTTGAAGTTAAAAGGGTAAGAACAATTAATATTTGAGGCTAGAATATTTACATATCCTTGCTTCTTATTCCCTATAATTCATTGAGCTTGAAAACCCTAGATCTAGCATATTTACATTTGCATCTAGTTAGTCTATTATCATATTTCCATATTTACACTATTATCATATTTCCATATTTACATTTTTATCATATTTTCATATTTACACTATTAGCATATTTCCATATTGTATCTACACCTTTCAATAAGAAATATTTTCTTAAATTGATTACTTGTTACCAATATATATAATCACCTAGCTTAGTCTTTAGAAATAAAAAATCTTTTGTGTGTCATTGTTCTTTGTAGATTCGATCCCTAAGTACTACACCTGATCTCTCCTGGCAAGAATATTGTTTTGTGTGTTAGGATTGATTTGACAGTAAAGTGTTTAGGATATTTATACCCTGCTAGAGCAATAAACACACCATGTGTCAAATTTGGCGCCGTTGCCGAGGAACCTTGATCGCCTTTAGAGTTAATTTCTAGGATTTTCGCTAGGTTTGTTTTTACTTTCAAGTTACTAATTTTTCTTTTTCTTTGTTTTTCAGGTGCATGCAAAAGAGTACCAGGAGCAATAAAGGACAAGAATTACTATTCTCAGACCCACATAAACTCGAACGTACGATCCACAAAATAAGACGACAAGTATCGATCGAAGGCATCTACTTAGCATCGACCGACACTTCTTTACGGACAAAATCGACTGACATCAGTACTCTAGCATCGACCGACATTGATCACTCAGAATCGATCGGCATCATCTCACCGCATCGATCGACGACGGAGACGAGTTCAGATGGTTGCGCATATAGTAGTGGTTCAGAATGAGAATGGAGACTTGCATGACCTCAACGGTCATCTGCAGCAGGTCAAAAGATAGAAGAACAGGGGGCTGTAATCCCTGATACATAAGCAGAAGCTGCATTAGCTCAACCGGAAGCTAACGCCCAAGATGCTCAGAGAACATTGGCTGACTACAACCGTCCAGACCTGTTCTACGCCAACATATCCGCCATTCGTCCTCCAGCTTTTCAGGGAAATGATTTTGAGATCAAGCCCAATTTCTTCGGACTTGTAGTGCAGACACCTTACCATGGGTTGCGACGTGAGCACCCTATAGATCATCTGGAGCAATTTGAGGATCTAGTGACTCCTATTAAATCCAATGGAGTCCTTGAGGACTATCTTATATGTAAGCTCTTCAAGTACTCACTTGCTGGAGAAGCTTTATATTGGCTTAAGCAACTACCACCAGGATCCCTGACATCCTGGACTGACATCAAAGACGCTTTCTTGCATAACTTCTTTGATGACGCAAGAGCAGAGACTTTTTCACAAGAACCTTCAGAGTCTTTCAGAAACTCATGGATTAGATTCAAGTCATACCAGAGAGACTGTCCACCTCACGGGTTCAACGAAGTGAAACTTCTTAGCACTTTCTTCAGAGGTATTGGATTACAGTATCAAATGGCTTTGGACACAGCTAGTGAGGGAAATTTCAGCACCATGATCCCTGAAGAAGCTACAATATTGATTGAGAATCTGGCATTTAGCAGCAGTACCAAGAACAAAGATTTTGAGAGAAAGAAATCAGCTCCAGCTGTGAGCAAGGAGCAGATTGAAGAGGTCAAGACAAAACTGGATAGTGTTCAGAATTTTTTCAAGAAGCAGGTTACTTTTGCAGAAGTAGAAGCAATTGAGTCTGGAGAAGAAGAAATTGAAGAAGAGGATGTAAACTACATTGATGGGAAGGGTTTCCAGAGACAAGGGAATCCAGGCTTCAACATGAACTCCTATGGTATTGGTCAAAGGAGTAACTTTAATCAGAGTTTACAACGAAGGCCCTTCAACAACAACAAGACTTATGGATCTTCCTACTACCAGAATCCTTCTCGAGAAGGTCAGGAAAGCAATATTAAAGCAATGTTAACAGAGTTTTAGAGGGACATCATAAGTTGACTGTGGATTTCAATGGAAAGATGGATGGTATGTACCTCAACCTCAATACCAAATTTGAAAACCTCAGCACTCATGTGAAGAAATTGGAGAATCAAGTGATGCAAACAAGTGAGACCATTAAGAGGCATGAGAGCTTGATTAAGGAGAAAATCGAGGCTGGACAAAAGCACCACGTCAATTCATTGATTGCTGATGATTTCTGGTAGGAAGTCAAGGGAGAGAAGCCCCAAGACAATGATTTTCGTGTGGAAAATTCCTTATCACTCGGCACTTCTCATTCGCATCGATCGACACCAATCAGAGTGAATTGATCGATGGTGAAACCTAAAGAATCAGTGGCTTTGTTTGAATCGACTAACAATTGATCGAAACCGTTCTCGTGACATTGATAGAAAAAGTGATAGAAGAATCGATCGACAATACACACTCAGCATCGATCGACATGAGAGAAACCCGGTTCGACTACCAAACCTCGATGCAAGTTTGATTGTACGTCCGACCGTGACAGTTTCATAATAGAATACATACACATCTGAAGGTATGAATAATGATAGAGAAGATGAGGGACACTCAAGGATGAAAAAGATCTCCAAACATAAACACAAAGAAACATTTAAAAAGGAGATAGATAGTTTAGCTAAAAGAGTTTTTAAAATTACTCTAGATATTTCTTTTGATGAATCTTACTATGCTCATAGATTGTGGATGGTTTTAAGGAAAAAAGGGAGATAGATGATGATATAGAGATAATGTTCAATCACCTCAGAGAGAAGATGAGACAAAGGACCTGTCTGAAGAAGAAAAGTGATCCTGGAAAATATGTGGTTCCATGCTTCATAAAAGGAAACAAATATCTCAATGCCCTTTGTGACACTGGATCATCAGTGAGCATTATGCCAAAGTCTATGGCAGAGGAGCTGAACCTAAAAGTGGAACACTCTTAACGATTCTTTCACATTCATAGACTGCTCAAGAGTGAACTCAGGAGGGATGATAAAAGATGTCCCAGTGAAGATCAACAATACCTTAGTCCCAAAAAAATTTCATGTTGATACGGCCCTCAAATACATGGTTCCACCAGAGGTGATCCAAACCGGCCACTTAGGAGACTACTGCGACATAGGTTTAGTAAAAGAAGCATATCTAACGAACCAGAAGGAAATTTTGGGTGAAACCAATTTTACAGGACAGCCAACTCATCTAATTATCAGTGAGGATTTTAATCAACCAAAAATATTGACAGAGCAAGAAGTTATGAATTTACAAGTTGGAGGTTTCCCAGTCCATCCATTTGCGAGTACCGGATTTTAGGAGTGAATTCCAGACAAACCAAGAACCGACTTGAGCCAAATACAGTTTGAGAACTGGAGATGGATTTATTATATTTCCAGAGAAACGAGAATCAAGAGAAATGGACGTGGGAAATTGAAGATACAACCAGTTTACCAAAACCGGTTATTAGAAGCCAACTAAAAGATTGTGAAGTTAATTGGTCCAATCCTTGCCAAACCGAGATCAGGAAACCAAGATACCTTACACACGATCTAAGGCCTTCATAAGACATACCAAAATATTTAAGATAGACTAGCATGCAGAAGAATCAAGGCCAGAACCGAATTCAATCAAAAGATCTACATAGTTTACAAAAATTGGCCAAACCGATGCCAAGTAAGGAAAGTCTTTTATTCCTTCAGTTTGGTTCAGAAAAAAACGTATCTATGGAGGGCAGGTGTTAATCTTAACCATCCAGAAGACATCACAGAGTCCCTCAGCTGCACCTACACCCAGAGGATAAGGCGGATCCTCATGCCCATCAACTTTCCATATCCGGCTGCATTCACACTACATGCCTTAAAGGAATTTCTTTAGAATCTTCCACAAGACCAACAGCCATATTCTCTTTTATTGAGACAAAGGAGTAAACCGAGTTTGAAGACCATGAACCGGCTTGAAGACCATGGCCATATCCAGAAGCTGTCCGGATACAAGGATCAATCGAGTTTCCTTTTGGAGAGGCTCAAATCAAGCCTAACGGCTAAATATCTTCAAGGAGCCACTCTTCTGACTCTTTTGTTTAATTTTCAAGTATTTTTTTTCATTTTGAGTCTTTAGACTGTTGTAGTTGTTCCAGAGTCTAGCCTATATAATCTCAGGTCATATCTCATTGTAAAACACCCTTGATCATTGAAAGTAATAAGAAATCGCTTTCTGTTTGTAACAAAGTTGTGTATTCTTTGTTGTTAGTTCTTTAGTTCTAGGTGTGAGAGTCACTTGGTTCTATTGAAGCCACTTCCAGAGAGTCTTCTGAGATTCAAGTCAGTCTGTTAGTCCATTAATTGAGAGAGTCAATCCCTATCCATCGATCCATCCCATCCATTGGCTTAGTTTGAGAGTGATACACATCCAGCAAACTTTGCTCCATTGCATCCACCATTCCGATCATACTTCTCATATTATCACTTTCTTATTCTCTGTATATTGATCAGTATCATTCGAATCTCATTCATTTTTCATTTGTTTCAGGTTGTCAGGTTGGATATTGGCCATACCGATCATTAGAACACATCCCGGGACGATCCGTTTAGAACCTCAGAAACCAATCTGGACGACCCCCATTTTGGGATGTAACATTTGGTATCAGAGCTCAAAATTTTTCCTGAATCTGGTGATATCAATCCAACCTTCATCCCTTTTGCATTTGTTTTATTTTTAAGATCAGAAAACCGATACAAATTGTATCATTTGCATTTTCTGTTCATTCTTTTTTTTGTCTGCTTGTTCTTGGTGTTGAAACCAGAGGGAGGCACGAAAATATTGTTAGTTTGCTTGTTTGATTCATTTAGAAAACTAAAAAAAACATCCTTGTTAGCATTTACTTGCATAGGTTCACTTTCCTTATTCGGTTTATTTGCATCAAGCATAAAATCTTTTTTTTTTTAAACTCATGTTTTGTTTCTTTTAAAATTAAATAAAAACCAAAATAAAAAGTTGACTTCCTTGTCTTAGTTTATATATTTCTTGTTCCATTTATAAAGTTTTTTTTTTAAAAAATGTCTTTGCCATTTGTTTTCAAATATTTTCAAAAAAAAATATTAAGTTTCTATTTTTGCTTATTCTTCTTCCCTTCTTTTTGTTAAGCCACGAATTGATACTCTTATTTTATTTTCCTGGATGGTACCAACAAGAAAACACAGAGAAGAAGCCATGGGAGATTATTCAGTAGAAGAGGAATCTTATGATTCAAGCCATGAATCCAATTTTGATGAAACCGACCAAGGATGGTCCACTAAAGAGGCTGTCTGTGATGAGTCTTGTTCTGATGATGAATACTCTATTTCAGAGTATGGGGACGACCCCGGTGAAGAATATCCAGACCCCAAACCACCTGATGATTCACATGTTGTTACCAGCCATCAAGAGTGGCATGAAGAAGAGACTGAACCAAAGATCAGTGTATACGAAGATGATGAATACCCTGGAGGTGAAGCAGAACGTGATGATCCAGAAGATGACCAGGAAGACTCATGTCAAGAGGAAACTGATTCTGAAATCAGTATGGAAGAATCAAGTAAGCATGGAGAAGATTTTTCTAAAACCAGTGAAGCCTATGAAGATGATGATGGTAGAGAAATTTTTTCTCAATCTAATGAATAATATCGTGCCAAAGAAGTACCCTGGTGTGAGGTACCTTCCTCTGATCAGGAAGAAGAGAACCAAGACGAATTGGTTCCCAAATCAGTATGGAAAGCTCGGAGAAAGTCTATGGAGAAAATTCAGAACATCAACAAGACTTTGCTGAAGAGAAAGAGGCCTTAAGTGAAGCTGGAAGAAATGTTGATCAGCCTGAATACATTAACTTTGGAGGTCATTATAAAGGTACAGAAGCATACCTTTGCTGAGAAAATGACATGGAGCATTAGTTTGCTACTAATCAAGTCACTGAAGTGGAGAAAACAACCATTACTGAAGATACCCTCACCGGACATGCCTTTTGGATGTGGAAACGATGTAGAATGGCGGTTTTACCATGATGAACCAGAAGCTACTTTGGAAAAAATGAAGCAGCTATTGCATGAACAGTATGGAGAAAAGGATGTAGATGAATTTTGGAGTGAATGTCGGGTTTTTACAACTTCTGAGCCAAGGAGGCCAATATTGGCGACAAGGCCAAACCAAAAGGATAAAACCAAGAAGAAACTCGTCCCAAAGCCAACTCAAAAATATCATGTCCCAACCATGGGGAAAACTGACGCAACATCAGCAGAAGGGCACAATGACTTGCAAGTAGTACCAACTCTACAAGCCAATGCTCAAGAGCCAAGTGCAAAGCCATTTCCTAAGTTCCACAAGAAGGTCAAACCAAGTAAGTCTTCTAAGCATTCAAAACCAGTAGAATAAATTTGCTATAGATGTCATGAGAAAGGCCATTTTTCTATGACATGTCCAACTAGACTAGTAGTTGCTGCTCAGTCACTAGAAATTAAATCAGATTCATCTAATGAAGTTATAGCTCATTCATTATGCAAATCTCTTACTCCTGGTATAATGCACTTGTCTTGGTCAGATGAAGTTGATGCAGGTCTCAATGAAGGCCAAAGAAACATGGTTGAGGGGTTAAATAAACCACCAGACCAGTCACCAAACAGACAGGCCGTGCCAAAGGACACACCACTCATTCGTCCAAATCAGGTAAGTGCAACTATTCCTTGTTTGAATATTGATAATGTGCACACTGATTTATTAAGTCTTGATGAATGTGAAGAAAGACTAGGTTGTTTAGATAAGTATGAAGATTCTACTTCTTGTCTTGGATCACAGTTAGAGAGGAATCAAGAGGTTTTATCATCTACTGAAAATGGACTTTATCAAACTGATTTATATGCTGATTATTCCATGACTGCGATAACACACTTGTCTCTTGCCAAAGGTGTTGAGTTTATGACAGGAACCCAAGCTGAACTTCCAGAAGAAATTTAACAAAGGACAAGATCACACTAGGCCGGACCAGAGGAGTGATCATATCCTATCTGTCCAAAGATGAACCACCAGAAGCACCATGCATCACTAAACCGATATCCTACCAAGGTAAGACTCTAAGGTGCCAAGAGAGGATGAAACCTAAATTTCTCACTGTTGGTGCAGGTTATACACTTGTCTTGGTCAGATGAAGTTGATGCATGTCTCAATGAAGGCCCAAGAAACGTGGTTGAGGGGTTAGATAACCACCAGACCACTCACCAAACAGACAGGCCGTGCCAAAGGAGACACCACTCAATCGTCCAAATCAGGTAAGTGCAACTATTCCTTGTTTGAATATTGATAATGTGCACACTGATTTATTAAGTCCTGATGAATGTGAAGAAAGACTAGGTTGTTTAGACAAGTATGCATGTTCTACTTCTTGTCTTAGATCACAGTTAGAGAGGAATCAAGAGGTTTTATCATCTAC
The DNA here is from genome assembly GCA_905132885.1 of Moricandia moricandioides. Classification (NCBI taxonomy): domain Eukaryota; kingdom Viridiplantae; phylum Streptophyta; class Magnoliopsida; order Brassicales; family Brassicaceae; genus Moricandia; species Moricandia moricandioides. The sequence goes on from CAJHQQ010000187.1 coordinate 15,070, forward strand.
TGAAAATGGAGTTTATCAAACTGATTTATATGCTGATTATTCCATGATTGCGATAACACACTTGTCTCTTGCCAAAGATGTTGAGTTTGTGACAGGAACCCAAGCTGAAACTTCCAGAAGAGATTTACCAAAGGACAAGATCACACTAGGCCGGACCAGAGGAGTGATCATATCCTATCTGTCCAAAGAGGAACCACCAGATGCACCATGCATCACTAAACCGATATCCTACCAAGGTAAGACTCTAAGGTCCCAAGAGAGGATGAAACCTAACTTGCTCACTGTTGGTGTAGGTTATACATTTTTGAGGTTGAAAACTTTTCAAGAGGGAGGGAATGATACGGCCCTCAAATCCATGGTTCCACTAGAGGTGAACCAAACCTTCCAAACCGGCCATTTAGGAGACTACTGCGACAAGGTTCACTAAAAGAAGCATATATAATGAACCAGAAGGTAATTTTTGGTGAAACCAATTTTACCAGACATCCAACTCATCTAGTTATCAGTGAGGCTTGGAATCAACCGAAAATATTGAAGGAGCAAGAAATTATGAATTTTACAAGTTGGAGGCTCTCCAGTCCATCCATTTGCGAGTACCAGATTTTAGGAGTGAATTCCAGCCAAACCAAGAACCGGATTGAACCAAATCCAATTGGAGATCTGGAGATGGATTAATTATCTTTCGATAGAACCAAGAATCAAGAGAAATGGACGTGGAAAATTGAAGATACAACCAGTTTACCAAAACTAGTTATTAGAAGCCAACTATAGAAAGATTGTGAAGTTAATTGGTCTAATCCTTGCCAAACCGAGATTAGGGAACCAAGACACATTCCACAAGATCTAAGGCCTTAAGAAGAAATTCGAAAAGATTTAATATGGACCAGCATGCAGAAGAATCATGGCCAGAACCGAATTCAATCAGAAGATCTACATGGTTTACAAAAATTGGCCAAACTGATGCCAAGTAAGGAAAGTCTTTTATTCCTTCAGTTTGGTTCAGACCAAACGTATCTATGGAGGCCAGGAGACATCACAGAGTCCCTCAGCTGCACCTACGCCCAGAGGATCAAGTGGATCCTCATGCACATCCACTTTCCATATCCGGCTGCACTCACACTACATGCCTTAAAGGAATTTCTTCAGAATCTTCCACAAGACCAACTGCCATATTCTCTTTTATTGCGACAAAGGAGTAAATCATGGAGGCTTGAAAACCATGGCCATATCCAGAAGCTGTCCAGATACAAGGATCAACCGAGTTTCCTTTTGGAGAGGCTCAAATCAAGCCTAACGGCTAAATATCTTCAAGGAGCCACTCTTCTGACTCTTTTGCTTATTTTTAATTTATTTTGTTTTCTTTTGAGTCTTTAGACTGTTGTAGTTGTTCCAGAGTCGAGCCTATATAAGCTCAGGTCATAGCTCATTGTAAAACACCCTTGATAATTGAAAGTAATAAGAAATCGATTTCTGTTTTAACAAAGTTGTGTATTCTTTGTTGTTAGTTCTTTAGTTCTAGGTGTGAGAGTCGCTTGGGTCTATTGAAGCCACGTCCAGAGAGTCTTGTGAGATTCAAGTCAGTCTGTTCGTCAATTGATTGAGAGAGTCAATCTCTATCCATCGACCCATCCCATCCATTGGCTTATTTTGAGAGTGATACACATCCAGCAAACTTTGCTCCATTTCATACACCAATCCGACCATAATTCTCATATGATCACTTTATTATTCTCTGTTTATTCATCAGTATCATTCACATCTCATTCATTTTTCATTTGTTTCAGGTTATCAGGTTGGATATTGGCCATATCGATCATTAGAACACATCCCGGGTCGATTCGTTTAGAACCTCAGAAACCAATCTGGACGACCCCCATTCTGGGATGTAACACATGTGATGGACATCAGGATACATTGGAACTCTTCGCTACTACTTGGGAGAACATTCATTGCTACTGTGGGAGCCATATGCGATATGAAGTTAAAGAGGTTGTATCTATCTCTAATTGGTCAAAATATTTTTTATGAAACTGTCAAGAATAAGAACAAGGCTACTATGATTGAATTGTGCAATGATGCAGAGCTTGTGGCCACATGCTTCTGCGATTACGAGTTCGATGAGGAATCAGAAGAAGGATCATCGATCGATACCCAACCCAATCCATTGATCGACGGACTTACAGTTCACCAATTGATCGACACCCACCCCATCGAATCGATCGACACTCAAACTTCAGAACCAATCAATATCTACCATACAGATCTCGATTACAGCACAGCCTACCTCGAGTACGACGAAGATTACAAAGAAGAAGAGATGATCGAACACCGAGGGATTGCTTTGGAAGAGGCTGGTGTTTTTCATGTTTCCCATCAACTTGGGAATCGACATCGATCGAAGGTAACCATGCACCATCGATCGATACTGGGAATGAAGCAGAGACCGAACGAGATTCAATTGCAAAACGCGAAAGAGAATATGGTTATCTACAACCAGATGAGTTTGGTATTATGAGAGATCCAGATGGTCACACAAGAGCTATGGATGGCAGAATTCTACATATCACGAAGGAAGATGTGGCATATATACTTGCAATGGACAATGGATCTGGAAACCTTTTTGGCCACCAGTCTGATTATCGAGCATCGATTGATGGTCAACATACACCATCGATCGACACCAATCAGGCTTACCAAGGATACAATGGAGCTTACAAAGAATACAGTGCAGATTACAGAGAAGAAGAACTGATTGAGTCTCGCGGCCTGGCACAGGAAGACGCCGGCTGGGTAATGAATGCGAGAGTGGGTACTCGAGCATCGATCGTGGGCATATCTTGGCCATTGAACGACATCAATTGAAAACTAGAACAATTACTTGGAGGAGAAGATACAGAAGATGGTTATCTCATACCATATGAGTTTGAATTTTCAAAGATACAGAAAGACATGAACGAGATCCTTATGAGAGAATTCTAAATCTACCTAAGGAAGATGTAGCAGATACCCTTGTTATGGCTAATAGATCAGGAAATTTATTTGGACAATGGAAATAGCCATCGATCGACGCACAAGTACCTGCATCGATCGACATCAAGGAGCAGAAGGACGAACCTATCCACAGTCAAACATCGATCGACGAAAACAAGCATGCATCGATCGATACCACCATTCTAGGAGTCCATGAGTTCTGTACATCTAACCCCTTTGTTCAGAAAATCCAGGATCGATCGGTTGGATAAATCCCCTACTGATAGACAGTCGCTTAGAGTATGTAACGAGAGCTTATGATGCTGATTGTAGAAGAATTTTCTATTGGGAAAAGAAAGATGAGTATGGAATCTATAGAGATGAGAATGGTAATGCACGAGCTACCGATGGAAGAGTTATGAATATGCAAGAAGAAGATATCAGGGCAGTTCTAAAGAGAGCTACTATGTTTGAGTACAACTACATATGTTTACCTGAACATGCAGCAAAGATCGCTATGTCTAGGCAGAAACAAAAGACATATAACAGAGCAGAGATTGACGATATTGTGAATGAGATCTACAAAGCTCAAGAGATGTCATTGGATGATTTCTACAGGAGGCTTGATGATGTATACTATCCTATAGAGAAGTGCCTCACCGGTTTGATTACACACATGGATGAGATGAAGCAAGATTTGGATACTGTTCAAAGACATCATGCGAGTGGACCAGATAGAGTGACATCGATCGACGGCAGCATCATGCCATTGATCGATACTGATTTCGACAGACAGAAGTACGCAGCAGAAAAACAATTAGAAGACATGTTCAATGAGATTGTTTTTTCTCAGAGTCAGAGACTACAACTGCCATTCTTAGAATGCTACAACGCAGTATTGAGAATCTACAAAGGAGAATGTATTCAGTGGAGATAACTAAGGAGATCATAAAGAATGAGAAAGCCAGAGGAGATGAAGCAAATAGAAACTTTGTTGGTACATGGTTTCAGAAGAGCAAAGAAGATATAGACACTTGTTTTCCAAGTGTTGTCCACCTTCATTCTAGTCAAAAAATTCAATACGTCAAGCTTAAGACTTAACCAAGCGCTGAGTGGGAGGCAACCCACTGTTTAATAAGTTTTTATTTAGTTTTTACTTATACTACTACTTATTTTCGAGTTTTAATTTGTTTTTACAAACTATTAGAGTTTCCATTGATCGACACCATAAAGGCACCATCGGTCAACAATGGATCGCGACCATCGATCGACCAAACCCGCCTACCATCGTTCAACACTCTTTTACACAGAGAGGTATCGAGTTTTCTACTTAAGCTCTTTACTTAAGATACGATTTTTTCTTAACCAATCCAGGGCGGATTACACTAGAGACAGCGTAATTTAAGTTTGTGGGAGGTTCGCTAATGCTATTTTATTGTTTTTGACTTATATATAGAGTTTCAAAAAGTTTTAGAGTCAAGAAGAGGACTATGATCAAGATTTATTATTGACTAACCACACTTTAGCACCATTCTTAGAAGGTTATTTGCAGAGATTATTAGAGATACCAAAGTGGATCATGCTGCCAATATATCACACTTGCTTAGAAAGTTTAAAGGAACCAAAGCTGATTTCCAACACTAATCCTGACATTATTTGCTTGCTTTGGGATTTGGTATACACTAGATCAGATTCTTTCTGCAAGTCTAGGAGGTAAAAGTCTGTGTGCTTCTGATTCTCCTCTCTCTCCCCTTCAGATTAAAAAAAGAGTCGAACAGGATTTGTTGGCTACAACCATTAAAACTTGATCCATATGATACTTGAAAGAGATAAAGGTGAAAATGATCTAGTGGCAAAAACCATTAGAGCTTGATTCATGGAAGCCTATCCAAATATCTCAGTCAATTAAAAAAATAAAATGATACCTCAAAAGAAGGGAGACGTTGACTGAGAAGAAGTGAGAAGAGAGAGAGGAAGGGAATCAAGAAGACTACTTGTGTGTTCAGATACCTGCAAAGGTAAGAGTCCATATATGCTTTGATTGATACTTCTAAGGTAAAGCCTGCAGTTTTAGTTTATGCAAAAAATCAAATTAGTAGAGGGGCGAGTCAGCCTAGTATTCACTAAGTTGTTGGTAGAATGGATGTGATTACTATACTAGGATAAGATATATAAAGTTTCTCTGTGATTGACTTGATAGGACGTGGCTGCAATAAAGTAAGGTGACAGTTATACTTTGACATTATGTGAGTCTTTGCTTTTCAAAACCTCTTTAGTAGGCTTGTTTGATTAAGGACAATCAAAAGGTTAAGTCTGGGGGAGTTGATATAACCTATTTATTTCCAGTTTTAGGCCATGTTATAGGCTCTATTTAGGGTTTATTATGTGTGTCTAGGCTATGTTTTAAGGTCTTTGCAGGTCCATGTACGTTTTGGCGATATATGGAGATACTTGGAGCTTTTGGAGCATTTAGAGGAGAATAATCCATAGCTGATCATTGAGAGAGTCGAAGTACAAGACTGCCGTCGATCGACGAGATAACCTTGGCATCGACCGATGTTACATGACCAAGATCGATCAATGCTGAACAGTTGACATCGATCGATGACCAATTCGCAGACAGTCGATTTCAAGCCCAAGTTAGTGATAAGACACAAGATTACAAGACTACCCCTAGACAAGTTTTGACCTAGATTTTAGGGTTTTATATTGATACTTTATGTATTACACCAATGTGGTGTGTGAGTTGTGTGGTGCGTGCCAGGGCGGTGAGCCGGTGGCAGATTGTGTGCACCAGTACTCCATTATAGTTTTAGGATTTATTTAGGGGAGAAGATTCATAGCTCTTTAGGGAGATTTGTTTTGGAACCCCAATATTCTATCTATGCATTATATTCAGATTATTATTCTTACTTTGATTGTGCCTGAGTAGTTATCAACTAGATTTAGGGTTGAATGATAGCAATCATGGATTACCAAAAAATAGGATTGCTAGGTTAAGTTAATATCCATCAATTGAGTTGTGCTTAATGCTTGCATTCTAGAGTAGCTAACTAGGATCTCGAAAGTATGACATGGACGACTACGAGAGTAGGTTTTGTTCCAGAATAGACTCCACTGAACTAGGTTGTTAGGCGCATGCGAGAGCTGGTCCAATTAGCTTGGTGAACATATCAAATCTGGTTCACACTTCCTTCTGATTTCACCGTCGATCGACATCAGGCCTTAGCCATCGATCGATGGCCTTTCCTTTTGCTTGCATACGAGAGTTGGAGTTAAAAGGGTCATAATAGCTAATATTTGAGTTCTAGAAAATTTACATATTCGGGCTTCTTATTCCCTATAATTCATTGAGTTTGAAAACCCTAGATCTATCATATTTACATTTGCATCTAGTTAGTCTATTATCACATTTCCATACACTATTATCATATTTCCATATTTACACTATTAGCATATTTCCATATTGCATCTACACCTTCCAATAAGGAATATTTCCTTAAATTGATTACTTGTTACCAATATATATAATCACCTAGCTTAGTCATTAGAAATAAGAAATCTACTGTGTACTGTTCTCTGTGGATTCGATCCCTACGTACTACACCTGATCTCTCATGGCAAAACTATTGTTTTGTATGTTAGGATTAAGAGTTAATTTGACAGTTAATTGTTTATGATATTTATACCCTGCTAGAGCAATAAACACACCATGTGTCAGTTCCCATGCGGGATATGTGTTCCAGTACACTCAGATAATCCACCTTTTTCACAGCCCTTGCAGGTGAATCGATCTCGACTACCTTACCTGCCTCTCTAACCGGTCCATGGACTATTGGTATGGCCATGAGGATTTGAGTTGCCTGATCCACATGCAGTTTAACAATGGTGTAACCACTCGGGTCAGTGCGGTCATCTGAGTAGCCATCGTTTTTAGTGCACTTAACACATTCCTCATGGATGGTTCCACATCCTGATCCCTATGTCCCGCAGTTTCATCAACTGCTCCACACGGTGGAGCCGAGTTATGCACCACATTAGAGGATTCCATGACTTCCTCATCACGCTAATTCTGGCCGTGGTATTGGGGATCCACAGACCGGGTCTCTCCAAGGTTAATCTGAGCCAGCGGTGCTCCTCCTTTGGTTTGTCCAATCTCAGGTCTGATTGGAATTACGTTCAAGGGGCACCGCTTGACTGGTTTCAGCCACTCCCTTGGATTTCTTCCCTTCCCGGTTTGCTTTTTCCAGCCTGAGGATAAAACATGTTAGAGAATCACCGCAGCGTATATACACATCCTAGGCTAACAAAACCTTACCGGTGGACCCGATCCGGATGAGTGGTTTTCCCCATAACCCAACTCTACTAGAATCAAGCATGCTCTGATACAAACTTGAAGCGCCCTAACCCGAACACTTGATCCAGTGAGGTTCTTAAGGTTTGACCATGGATATTCCAGGCTGACCAGTTCATTTTTAAGGCCTGATATTCTTAAGTCAAGTTCCATTATTCTGTGATTCGAGATTTAGAGTCTATATGCGAGTTATTAGAGTCAAAGCTAAGATAAACTGATTACTTTATTTATAATACAAAGGATGCGATACAATTATTAATTTTACACAATAGGCTATTACAATGTTCGATCCTAAATCAGTATATCAAACCACCATCCACCCACGGCCTCGAGTCTTCACGGCTAAGCCAACTCCTTCCCACGATCACTATCATGTCCCGAAACCAACCAAAAGCATAGGCATCTATCTGAAACTTAACAATCAGTTCCTAATGCATGCAACAATAATCGGTTTCTTTCTAAATTCATCCCGAAAATTCCCTTAATAATATTCAACTTATCAGTTTTATTAACCGGATTGTTCAAGTTCAGTTTGCGGATCCATAACTGTCCGCCTTATCACTGAACCATCCGGATCGGCCTTAACCCGATCAAGCAATGTGGCTAGAACTTATGATCTATCGGATCCAGAACTTTAGCATCGAATCACATGATTGGACCGGCTTACAGCCTTGATCTTTTACTCGGCCCTAAGGCCTAAGTTACTTAATCGTTCATACAGATGAAAGAAGAAAACAATTAAGTCTAGAAAGAGATGGATGTAATCGTTTAACCCAATCGCCATAGAACCAGTCGGAATCACCCGAGGGCTATGGGCGGTGGTTAGTCCGGTCCATCCCCTAACCTTGGAAGTGCTTTCTGGAGTCCCAGTCCCAGTACGCGGTTATTTCTCCTTGGGCGAAAATGTGCCTTTTAGGAAACCGTCTGGGCGGTTATCCATATGCGCCCTTTCGTCCCAAAACCGCCAAACACGCTTGCCCCACGTGACTTAGCTCAGCTGGCCCATTTTGGATCCACACCTGATCTGACCTTCAGTATGATAACCGTCCTGACCCAACCAGCTGGCTCAACCGTCGAACACTCCACCGAGCTGAGTTGAGATTCCCGGCAGTTGGTTGAGCTGACTGAGCTGGGTCTACTAGCTGATCGAGCTGAATTAGCTCACTGAACTCAGCCTGAGCTCGGTCCAGCTTGCCCCAAGCTCCGTCCAGCTCTCCCAAACTCGCCCAAGCTCACCCAAGCTCGCCTAAGCTTATTCCAACTCGTCTACACTTTTTCCTTAGCTTGTTCCAGCTCCTTTTCTCTATTTTCCTTGTTTTCTTGGCTAAGTCCCGATCATAACTTGGACTTAACCCTTTAATCAGACCATGGAACGATTGCTGTTGTGTCTTACGACCGGCTTGTTTATTCCCTCGTCCCATGGTCCATCTCAACGATCCTATCTATGATCGGGAATGCTACAGATGAGGCCATAAAAAGTTTCATTGGTACATGGTTTTAGAAGAGCAAAGAAGATGTAGACACTTATTTTCCAAGTGTTGAGCCACCTCCATTTTAGTCAGAAAGTTTAAAACGTTGAGCTTAAGACAATAACCAATCGCTGAGTGGGAGGCAACCCACTATTTAGTAGGTTTTTATTTATGTTTTACCTAGACTACTATTTATTTCGAGTTTTACTTCGTTTTTATAGACTGTTTAAATCACCATCAATCATCACCATAGAGGCACAATCGGTCGACATTGGATCGCGACCATCGATCGACCACACCTACCTACCATGGATCGATGCTCTCTTACAAAGAGAGGTATCGATTTTTCTACTTAAGCTATTTACTTATGATTTGATTTTTCCTAACCGATCCGGGGCGGATTGCACTGGGACAGTGTAATTTAAGTTTTGGGGAGGTTCGCTAACGCTTTTTATTTGTTTTGAGTCTTATTTACCACATATATAAGTTTTTCAAAAAGTTTTATTTAGTCAAGAAGGGGAATATGATCAAGATTTATTACTGACTAACCACACTTCAGCACCATTCTTAGAAGGTTGTCTACAAAGATTACTAGAGATATCAAAGTGGATCATCCTACCACTATATCACACTTGCTTAGAAAGTTTGAAGGAACAAAAACTGATTTCCAATACTAATCCTGACATTATCAGCTTGCTTTGGGGCTTGGTATACACTGGATCGGATTCCTTCTGCAAGTCTGGAAGGTAAAAGTCTGTGTGCTTCTGATTCCCCTCTCTCTCCCCTTCAGATTAAAGGAGTCGAATAAGATTTGGTGGCTACAACCATTAATGCTTGATTCATATGATTCTAGAAAGAGATAAATGTCGAAAAGAAGTGAACAGGATCTGGTGGCAAAACCATTAGGGCTTGATTCATGGAAACCTATCCAAATATCTCAGTCAATAAAAATAAAATAAAATGATACCCTCAAAAGAATGGAGACATTGACTTAGAAAAAGTGAGAAGACAGAGAGAGAGAGAGAGAGAGAGAGAGAGAGAGAGAGAGAGAGAGAGAGAGAGAGAGGAAAGGAATCAAAGAAGACTACCTATGTGCTCAGATACTTGCCGGGGTAAGAGTCCATATATCATTTGATCGATACTCCCAAGGTAAAGCATGCACTTTTATTTTATGCAAAGAAATGAAATTAGTAGAGGAGCGAGCCAGACTAGTATTCGCTAAGTTGTTGGTAAATTGGATTTGGTTGCTATAATAGGATAGGGTATATAAAGTTTCTCTGTGATTGACTTGATAGGATGTGGTTGCAACAAAGTAGGGTGACAATTATAATTAGACATTATGTGAGTCTTAGCTTTTCAAAACCTCTTCCACAGGCTTGTTTGCTTAAGGACAAGCAAAATGTTAAGTCTTGGGGAGTTTATATAGCCTATTTATTACTAGTTTTAAGCCATGTTATAAGCTTTATTTAGGGTCTATTATGTGTACCTAGGCTATGTTTTAAGGTCTTTACAGGTCCAATTACGTTTTTTGAGATATATAGAGATACTTTGGGGTTTTGGAACATTTAGAAGAGAAGAATCCGTAGCTAATCATTAAAAGAGTCGAAGTACATGACAATCATCGATCTACGACATTATCTTGGCGTCGACCGATGGTACAAGACCAAGATCGATCGATGTTGCACACTTGCCATTGATCAATGACCAATTAACAGACAGCCGATCTCAATCACAAGTTAGAGACAAATGACGAAGATACCCTGGACGAGTTTTAACCTAGGTTTTAGGGTTCTATATTTATACTTATGAATTACACACAGAAGTGTGTGTGGTAGAGAGGATGTTTTAAATTTTTTAGTATTCTATTATTGTTTTAGAGTTTTCAGAGAAGAAGATTCATAACTCCTTAGGGAGATTTGTATTGGAACCCCAATATTTTATCTATGCATTATTTTCAGACTATTGTTCTTACTTTAATTATGTCTGAGGAGCCATCAACAAGATTTAGGGTTTAAAGATAGTAATCACAGAGTAGCTCAAAAGTAGGATTGCTGGGTTGAGATAATATCCATCAATTGAGTTGTGCTTAATTCTTGCATTCTAGAGTAGCTAATTAGGATCTCAAAAGTAGGACATATACGACTACGAGAGTAGGTTCTGTGCTAGAATAGACTCTATTGAATTAGTTTGTTAGGCGCATGCGAGAGCTGGTCTAATCATTTTGGTGAAATTATCAAATTTCGTTCAGACTTCCTTTTGATTTCACCATCGATTGACATCAGGCCTTAGCCGTCGATCGATGGTCTTCCCCATGGTTTTGAAAACCAGATTGGACCATCTGATCGAACCGGTCCAACCGTGACTCGCTAAAGTAGCCGAGTCCGTTTTTATTTAAAACTCGGATTTAAGAAAAACCGATAAAACTGGTGAAACCAATGACCCGGGTCAACTTTAAAACCTGATTCTAAAAAATTAACATATAAATAATGTATTTTCAACTGTTATTAAAACTTAATATTTCATATATTATAATTATTTTGTCATATTCATAAAATCTGAGACTTTAGTTGTATAAATAAATAAATACTGTAATTTAAACAATCAATCGTTTGGTTTTTTATCAATTTCAGTTTTGCATAGTATTCACTTGTTTGTTGTATATATAATTAGAGTTATGATTATTGTTCATATTTCTAGTTAATAAAGAGAAAATAAAATATATTATATGTAGAATTATTTTTTAGACTTATATAACGTAAATATATTATTATATATATTAAATTTTTTAAAAATAGAAAACATGGTTCGACCGGTTGAACTGATCCAACCAATCAACCAGTAGGTATACCGAGTCGGTGTCCGGTCCGGTTTTCAAAACACTGGTCTTTTCTTTTGCTTGCATACGAGAGTTGGAGTTAAAATGGTCAAAATAGTTAATATTTGAGTTCTAAAATATTTACATTTTCGTGCTTCCTATTCCCTATAAATCATTAAGCTTGAAACCATAGATCTAACATATTAGCATTTGCATCTAGTTAGTTTAGTAGCATATTTTCATATCTACATTATTAGCATATTTCCATATTGCATCTATACCTTCTAATAAAGAATATTTCTTTAAGCTGATTTATTGCTACAAATATATATAATTACCTAGCTTAATCTTTAGAAATAAGAAATCTATTGTGTGCCTTTGCTCTCTGTGGATTCGATCCCTAAGTATTACACCTGATCTCTCCTGGCAAGAGTATTATTTTGTGTGTTAGGATTAATGGTTAATTTGATAGTTATTTGTTTAGGATATTTACACCCTGCTAGAACAATTAACTTCAATTAAGACATGAACAAGTACGCCGAGAGATCAAAGCATGGATTTTCCATTTTTTTGGTTTGTTAAAGGCTAAGATCTACTCAATTAGGTTACTAAGCATGATTATTTGGAAGCAAAACTAAATCATTGATCCCTATGCAAGTGAAAATGTAACCTATGTGAGCTAAGACTCAATCCTAAATGCAAATGAAGCATGTGAAACTAAATGATTTTTTTGTATTTTTCAAATAAAATCAAATTTTTGTGGATTTTCTATGAAAATAAGTATGCAATGAAATGAATGAGACTTATTACAAGTAAACAAAATAGAAAACAATGTGAGATAGTAGACTGACCCCCCAAAATTACTTCACACGGTCCCGTGTGTGAGAGTAAACTTGAAGAAGAGATCAAGAGAGAGAAAAAAAGATATGATAACTAAGTATTTACAAAATAGAGGTGCACTTACACTGAGTTGGCTTGGATTAAATAAGGGGATGAGGAGGGAGGGTGTTTTGACCTTGGATATTTCTACATGACCTCTTGGAAAGATTGAGAATTCCCCCAGACTTTTTGGTTGTCTTCTTGCATCTATCCAATGTCCCTAATCTTATTCAACACATCAAAGTGACATAAAAGATAGACAATCAGATTGACTTTCCTTTTACTTGGCTAGTGATACGGAGGATATTTCCCACCTTCAAAAGTGATGGTGAGAACCTGAGAGAGAAGGTCTTGAATCTTGATTGGGTGACCTTAAGGTTTAGTATTTATGATGCCCTGGCACTCGAGAATGGTTTAGAACTTCCCTTGCACTTCACCTTGTACCAAATTACCCCATCCTTGAGCTTCATTGTGTGTAGACTGAGAGTGTGATGGGATTTATCAAGAGGATGAGGTTGATGTTCCTTGATATTTTTCTTCTTTCAATGAGTAACCAAAGTGGTTCTACTCACCTCCTCCTTTTGACCATTTTAAAGATGTTCTTAAAACATCTCTTCAAGACCTCTCCTTCAAAGCTTTCTTTGTCTATTTTTCATTTGGAGTAGATTTTGTTCCACACTCTCAACAACTTCATCTATTTTTCATCAGTAGGAAGTTCTCCAGTAATACTCGGTTTGAATGAATAGAAAAGTGATTGGGTAGGAGAAAGTTTTATTGATGTTGAAGAGAGTCACCTTCTTGTTAGGAAGTCTATGCAAGCTCCAGTTGTAGTGAGGAATGATCTTCCAGGAATCAATGAAAATCTTCTATTCTCTTCCATTTCCAAAACCATTAAGGCTATGAGGATTGTGCAGTCTCCAACCTTTATAGGATAATCAATTATAAACCCAAGTGGAGATTTTGAAGAAGCATCTCCAAACATGATATGAGAGGTGAGAAGCTTCATATCTTTGATCCCTAAATTCTTCCCCATCTCAAGAGATATCATATTTATACTTGCACCATAATCCACAAGAGCATCATCCAACTTCAAATTGACCATAAAGCAAAGACTGGTGACATACCAACATCTTCAAGCTTTGGAATAAATTGTGGTACAACTTTAGCTTCTTTTGGTGAAGCACAAAGGCTCATTATCTCTTACATTTATTCCTTGTTGGCAAATAGTTTCTCTATAAATCTCATTTTTGAAGGAACATGAGACATGTTCTCTATGTTTGGCAATTAGAGACCAATATCTCTCATATCCTTCTTGAAGTTGAAGAGTTTGTTCTTTTGAGATTTATTGTAGACTCTGATTGTAAATTGAAGTTTTGGTTCATGTGGAGAAAGATTGTCTTCAAGGGTTTCTTCCTTTTCACTCTCTTTTGGAGCTTGTCCTTTCTCAAGGTTTCTCTTCTTCACTCCTACAGGCTTCTCTACAACCTCATTTACATCATTTGAGAAGACAGCATTGAAAATATATTTACCACTTAGAGACTTGGATTTAGACTCAAGATGAGTAAGTTTGAGATCCCTGGACTGCACATGAGAGGCTAAGCTTAATAGTTGTCCTTCAAGCTCGTTGCGGTTTCTGTCCACCTTCTCCTTTAGTGTTGATGTAGCTTTGTATGTGTACTCTCAAATTAATCCTATGAGTTACTTTTACTCTCTCAAATAAGAGGTTCAGTGTAGTACTTAGGAGTCGAATCCACATGGACCCTAGGATTGCAAAATAAAATTATTGTTTTCGAATTAAAGCTAGACATTATATGTCTATTAGCAAGCAGTGATTTTAGGATTGATTTGGTTTGTAAAGACTTATGGGAAATATTAGACTTAGTGGAAACTCTCAGGTAAGCTAGACTATGTAGACTTAATAGATTGCTAGGGGTTTGTTGAAGTGCGGTTCTCGAACTCAAACTCTAAAGTTTAGGACATCACTCTCGTGAATTCAACTCAGTGTCGATTGGTGGCCACTGCGTGGTGTCGATCGACACTGCTACTAACCGGTTACAATTTCGTGTTTTGATGTCTTTTCTAAACTTCTAATTCAACTCTTATTTGTTACTAGTTATTTAGAACATTTACGTTACATTTCATGGTTATAGCCAGGCTCTTGCTTGCGCTATTAAATCCTATAATCTAGGGTTGAAATGATCAAGTTCAACTCATCATAAAGAAAACCTTAAAAAAAGAAATAAATGATTACCCTAACAATTCTATGTGATCAACAAGCCATTACTACCCTCGAAGAACCCTAAATCTAACAGCAAACTACTCAGGCATGATTATGAGAAATATAATAAATAACTGAATGAATTGCATAGAATAATAAGGTAAGAGATAAAAGGAGTTCACGATCTTCTTTGTAAAGGTGTTCAGATCCTATCTCCAATCCTAAGATCTTCTCTTCTCACCAGTAAAACATAGCCGTCAACAAAGGCTTAACAAAACATAAAATATGTCATAAACACGTCCAACGGTATTTTGGTAATTTGTGGAGGTTTATGGGCTTCAATTTGTCTTGAAACAAGTCGGACCTGTCTTCTGGGACCACCGTCAATCGACACTAAGGCTGTGCCGTCGATCGACAGTCCTTCATCTTCTCGACAACTTCCTCTCTTGAGGCAGACATACCACTCTTCAGTAAAACATGCATAGCTTTAGATCTAACTGTCAGATGGATATCAAACCAATGTAATTGAAAGTTAACTCAAAGATATATCTTGTGTCAAAATATCAGCTCAGTATCACAGAGGAAATGTCTCCATCCATAGCTAAACATCTGACGTGTCTGCGTAGTTCTGCACCCCAAAAAGCTCCATAATCACCAAACTTCTCCAAAACGTACATGAACCTGAAAATATTCTAAAAAAAAAAATACCAATTGCATATAAAAGACTCTAAATTAATATATATATATATATATATATATATATATATATATATATATATATATATATATGGACGAAAACAGGTAAAAACCATGACATATCAACTCCCCCAGACTTAACATTTGTTTGCCCTCAAGCAAAACATAGAAAAAATCAGTGAGAGGTTTGAAAACAGAAAGACTTACCAGTTCCTTAGAACACTGTGTCACCTAAGTTTCTATTGCAACCACATATAGAGCATTTCCATGTACTTTGCTTAGCTAATTAAATTTCCCACCACAACCTAGCAGAAGCTATCTAACATACCCTCTACTATGCTCATTTAAATACATAATATAAGGTGCATGCTTTATCCTGAGATTATCGACCAGAGGACATATGGACTCTTACCCAAGCAAGCGTCTGAAACACATGTAACCTTTCTAATCCTTTTCCTCTCTGAATCTTTTTAGATCTCAAAATCAGTGGACAATGATGATGATACAGTTCATATTGCCATCTCATTTTTGATATTTTTCTTTTTGACAAAGTTGCAGGCGAATAATGGGGTTATCGGTAACGTACCTACTCCTCACTTCCAACAATGTGTGCTCATTCCCTTGAATTAGAATAATGGGGTCATCGGTAATGTACATAACCCTCTGCATCTCAGGAAATCATCTCAATCTTTTCTTATTACTCTTTAGATGCTGAAGAAAGGTGAGAGGAGGATCAGAGAGTAAAGTACTTTTACCTTTCAGATTTGCAAGAGGATTCCGATCCCATAACAAGCAAATGTAATTACTTAGGTTGGAGGTTAGCTTTGGTTCCTTCAGAATTTCTTAGCAAGTGTAGGTGTTACAGGATAATCAATTTACTTAGATTTTCCATTCAATCTCAAAATGGCGCAACAAACTGTTCCAGAAAAAGGTTATAGTCTATACCTAACTCTAACTTGACTTGATAAAATGTTTTTTTATTAAATTTTTAGATATGGTGTTAGTAACTACCTCACCCGGACTTGAAAAACACTGTCCCTAGTGTTATCTCATCCTGGTTTGGTAAGGAAAAATAAATCATATGGAAAATTAATTGATAAAGTCAAAGATATCAAACTCTGTGAAGAGCGTTGACCGATGGTGGGAAATGAATGTCGACCGACGGTGATTGATCCTCATCGTAGACCGATGGCGAATGGCTGCTATCGACCGATGGTTGTGAGAACCGAAATTCGCACTGTCAATTTCCGTTGAATTAGGAACGCAAGGTAAACCCTAGTTTGTTCGAGAGGTCCCAGATAGCTGCTAAACCACACACCAATCAGTCATAATACGAAGTAAATATTGAAAAACAAAGTAAGAATCAAAAAGAGAGCAAATATTTGTATTATTCCGAATTTGCGTATGAGCGTTTACAACAGGATTTGAGCATAGGCAAGATCCCTATTTCTAATAACCTAAGACTGCAAAACCCTAGTTCTAATAACCTAAGACTGCAAAACCCTAGTTGAATCGCAGCTCGGATAACAAAAACAGAAAGTTGCCTAAATGCCCTAAGTGCTAAGCTATGTTTGCTCTGAGTGGAGATTTTTGTGTGTCCTCTGCAACATCACCCTTGAAGTCCTTATATACTCCTCTAGAGGCGGTTTGCTCTTTCCCTTGGTCGAATTTATCGCTTCGCAGAAATATTAATTTTTTCCTCTATCTCCATGATTATCTTCGGAAACTTAACATTTATCCATTCCTGCAAAATAAAATATAAACCGTCACAAAGTGTGGGCTTGATTTCGGTTAAAAATCGCGAGTGGGCCTTTAGCCGAGCTTTAGACCTCGTCGGGATGTTTTCGGACTTAGGCGTTTCTAAGATTTTATCGAAAGAGCATTGCTAAGAAGACGTCGTCCAAGAGTTATGATCTTTTGCATGGGGCGTTTGACTCTAGGTATTTAGTTAACCTTTATCGTCTCATACGGTCGACCTGATCCTTTCTCGAGAAAACGAGTTCTTTCGGTAAAGTTCCAATGTCAATCCCGCTCGAGACGGAACAAAGATAAGTTCGATCAAGTATCGAAAGAGGGAGTTTAACGAGGACGAGGTGAAACTGGATCAATTTGATCCGACTTGCCGAACGAGCGGGTTGGATTGCTCGTCGCATCTAACTCGCCGTACGGGCGAGTTGGTTGGTCCTTTCCGTCCAACTCGCCATACGGGCGATTTGGTTGGTCTGTGTTGTCTAACTCGCCATACGGGCGATTTGGTTGGTCTGTGTCGTCCAACTAGCGCGTATGGCGAGTTTGCCTTGTCCAACTCACCGTACGGGCGAGTTGGTTGTGTCGTGCCATCCAACTCGGCCGTATGGCGAGTTGGTTGTGTTGTGCCATTCAAATTGGCCGTACGGCGAGTTGAACAGTCTAACTCGCCGTACGGGCGAGTTGGTTGTTCTGTTTCGTCCAACTCGCCGTATGGCGAGTTAGTCGACCCATGTGGCTTGATTTTCCCATTTTACAAGCTGGACATCTTGCTCGGCCATCTTCTCCATTCGGTGAGTTGGATGATCGAGTCTTCTAGTCGTTTTGTCATATTGCCGTTTGGGATTCGTTTACCCGAGGTCTTTGGACAAACACTTCCTGATGGCTCATTTGCGCAGACCTCTCTTTTGTGGTCATTCAAGATTTGACCTCGATTTTTGCCATTCCCTTTTTTCTGAGTCATGTTCAGCAAGAACACATCTTCCTGGTAGGTTTCTGACATTGAATTCGTCTTAACCGATTTTGACCCCAACAGTTAGCCCTCCCCCCCTAGCTCGTTAGTATCTCAAGGTTCTAACGAGCGGTTTTGGCAGGTTTGGTAAGTTAGGCAGAATCAATGTTTGAAAAGGTCCGTTGAAAGTGGTCTACTTATTCCTCTAAGAGCGGAATGCAGTAGGATTGGGGCTGCGCCTTGTGAAGGCTGCCTACGTACCCTTGTAACAGGGATCAAGCCTTTCGTAGTTCGTTCCGGAGTTAAGGTTCTTACTTCTTGTTTTCCAGTGAGACCCTTATGGTTTAGCAGTGTGTCGTGTAGACATTATCAGTTATTTTTCTGCCAACATCATTGTATATTGGACCTTTTTCGGCCTCGAGACCCGCCTTGTAGGCTGTTTATTTTGTCCGAGTGTGGCCTTACTTATGTTTTCGGGACTGACAGTGTGTGGCTTTGGATCCCGGCCTCTTTGCAATTTTTTTAATGAATAAACTAGGCTTTTTTCTTGAAAATGAGTTTAAGTAGATTCGGATTTTTGTTAAGTATAGAGGGAGGGATACGAGTTGTCATCTCGTTCCCAACTCTTTTGCGGATCATCCTATTCGCTGCTCGTTCGAGATGTTTGAGAAGTTTTTCAAAGTTTCTTGAGCGCTTAGATATGGACGAAGAGACATGCTTTCAGGATCTCGTATCTTTTCGATATCATGCCTTGAGACGTTAGAGACCAGTGTGCTGGGTTTAGGGTAAGACCTAGGTCTAATCACGATCGTTTCCCGTATTGCTTTCAACCTGATTCTATCCCGTTTTAATGTCCGTGATATGTTCTCAGCTTATGTGACTTGTATGGTAGGAATCTTTAAGAACCCCGAAAGTGCTGACCAAAATTTGATTTCTTTTATAGCGCTATTACCCTTGTGTCGGACGTTAAGAGTTTGTTGTGATCAGCAACAAACTTATTTGTAGATATAATCGTTTTTGAATCTTTGCGAAGGATACATATTTTAAGAAGGTGTGTATGTTTTATAGTCGCAGACAGACTGGTTTTAAGGTTAGCATTCTGTTTCGGAAAGTTTTGACGAAAAGCAGTTCTCAGAGTGTTAGCGACGTCTCGCTGTGCTGAAGGTTGAGTTTTTCTTTCGTATGCCGCATTTCGTGCTTGAGATGTTTGCGGGCTTGAAGATGTGTGGCATCGCAAGGTTTTTGTTTTAACCTTACGGAAGAGAAACATTTTGGTTTGTTCCCGAAGAATTAGGATCAATGGGTCACGTAAATTTGTCCCTGAGAATATGCGACTTCCTTCACTGTGCTTAGTGAAGAGTCGGCCCCCCGAGATTTATTTCGTGTACACTTGAGGATTCTTTGTATAGCTCTAGAATCTTTGTTACGAGTTTTTTCTTATGTGCCGCTTTTCACTTGTAAAACGCTGTGGGTTAAGAGTAAATTGCGAAACATATTGAACTTGGTCGGTTTTCGACAAGTTTATGTTTTCCGTTAACCGTACGGTGGTTATGACTAAGTTTCGATATTAAGAATTTGTCGTATGATTTACGATTCTGGGTTATAATATAGTTATTTGCACTTGGCATTTTTAAACTACTCGTGGATTGTCGTTTTGCCGCTAAGTGATTGGGTGAGCAGTGGTTGCTCAGACATTTTGGCACGGTCTGAAGGATGTGTTCAGCCAAATAGCCGAGGATGTTGCTGGTCACGGATAGACTATGGCATGTTCGAGTTAAAATTAAGGTCATGCTAGTTTAGAACTTTCCTTAGGAAATGAGCTAAGTGTGTGTGGCGCTCGTTTCTCGGTTTTCTGAGAGTTAGACCGGTTTCCAAAATTTTCGTAAGCAGTCGCATAACAATAGATCAAGACAGAAAAAATCCTAAGATTTAGATCGCTAGACTATTATCCTAGATCCTAAGTTCCCTAAATTTTTATGCCGATCTCCGAAGCGTTTTTATTTCTTAATACCATCCTACAAAAATTCCAAGTCTGATTTCAAAAAGTTCCAAGCCGGCCATACCTTAGTTTTCTCTAAGGTTTGGGTTCACCTCTTCTCCATTTTCCTTGCTCATCTCCCCTTCCTCTTCTCGTGTCTGTACGCCCTTTAAGATTGTAACAATATTAGTTCTTCCTGGCCGCGTTTAGGCTCGAACCTGTCTTGCAGTTTTTAGCGTAAAGTTCCCACGGTAACTTCAATCGAGACGAAACAAGAGATGTTTCGATCAGGGTTCAAAGGAGAAGTCTAAGATGTAGGTAAGAGCGAGTAGGATGCCCAATAGAGATAGGAGGATTCCCAAGAGGGCGAGTAGGATGCCCAAAATGTCGAGTGGGAGCAAGTCAAGGAGTTTAGGCGAGTCTCGTTTTTTCCGTAAAATCTCAATGGAAACTACGATTGAGATGAAACGAAAAGCGTTTCGATCAAGATTCTAAAGAAAACAAAAAGGAGAAGCTCATCAGGTCTTGCCAACCTCGACATGAGGCGAGTTGGAGGGATTAAATCAAACTTGCCATCGGGGCGAGCTGGACAGTGTGCATCCAACTTGTTTTGATTGTAAAATATTAACGGAAACTCTGATTGGGATGAAACGAAAAGCGTTTTGATCGGGAATCAAAGGAGAAAGCAAAGGAGAGCCAAATTAATGCTTATTTTGTCAAACTCGCCCAATGGGCGAGTTGCAAGGCTTGCACTGTCCAACTCGCCCGTTTGTCGAGTTGGACTACTCGAGTTTGGATGGTATGCTGGTGCGGTCGTTTTGTAATCGTCTTCAATTTTATTCTACGAGAGTTGTATCATAAAATGCTAACTCGTTTCACTTTCCGAACGATGTTCCATAAAACATTGTCGAGTTTGATTTTACTAAAGATGTTTTAGAAAATGTTGTTGAGCTTTAATTTTACGAAAGATATATTGCAAAATGTCATGAGTTTATTTTTACGAAAGCTGTTTCGTACAATGTTGTTGAGTTAAATTTTACGAAAGTCGTTATGTAAGCGTGTTTTCGTGTTTGGCTGTACGAGAGCCATTTTTATGGAAAACTCACGTTTTGGCATCTGAATCTTTGGTTGTAATGAGCCTAATTATCGGGAGTTGACTTAATCGGATATTTTCTCGTTTCCACAGGATTGATCCGAGGGGATTTTGAGCAGTTTTTCCGAAGTAAGTTTAAGTGACACTCATCGAGAATTAACTGAATATGTTGCGTAGAAATCGAAGCTTGACTCTTTACAAAATCTTAGGTTTCAGAGAACGTTTTAGCAGTGACGGATACGATCTCTCGTTTTTCTTAGTTTAGTCTTCGTCAGCCGTTTTAGGTTTCGAGTGATTCAATGGAGATCAACTTCGTTTCTTCGAAAATTGTTCAGAAGAAGTACATCAGTGGGGGTTGTGCGCCCGATTTTCTGTGCTTCCTATCTCTGTGAGAAATCTAGGGTTTCTCCACAATTTCTGGGAGAGCAAGTTTTATTTTTCCGAAAGGTTTTCAAAAAATTTCTTTTGGTCAAACCCTTATGCGCTGAGATTTTCCCAACTCGGTAATGAGACGAACTTTACGGGGTTTGATAGATTTTATCGTTACCCTTTCTGTTTAGTGAGAGAAATCGTGAGCTTATTTTCGGTGCCCCGCCTGTGGCGAAGAGTCGCGACTAGGTTTTCGATTTTCTCAAGCACTGCGGCGTTTGCATAAGCATTGGCGACGGGAGCAGTCACTGCTGGAGTTGTTTTACCAGCGTTGTTGCGAGCTGCTGTATTGTCTTTCGTATTTCCAGACATTTTTTTGATCAAGCGTTTTGTGGCCATGAGTTAGAGTAATTCGACCCCGGATCCTTCGACGCATTCTTTGTTGGCTTCCATTTCTGGGACAAGAACCACGTCTCTTCTTCGATGATAATGTAATCCGTGGATTTGTGAAGCGCGTCTTGGATTGTACGCAGCTTTTCCAAAGTTATCCACTTCCTGAACTTTGACTTGAACCGGAGCGTTTTTCGAAGTGCGTCTATCGTGACTTTGTCTCTTATCCCGCTGACTCTAGCCATGATGTTTTTTAACCGTTTTATGAAGTCGCAGAGAGTTTTATCCTCTCCCTGGGACAAGCTGCATAGGTCCACGTCGAAGGTTTCTCGATCTATGAACATCGAGTATTGTTTGATGAATTCTGAGGCGAGTTGGCCGAAGCTTCCGATGGAGTTTCGACTGAGGCAAGAGAACCATTCTAGCACTGCTCCGTGAAGGTTTTCTACGAAGAGGCAGCATTCACCAGCGTCTCTCTCGTTTTCTCTTACCCATCGCGACCTTAAAAGCCTGTAGGTGTGCCTTAGGATCAATAGTTCCGTAGTATGGCATCACTTTGACCTTCCCAGGATCCGAAACCCTAGTTTTGGTGATACGAGTAGCAAAGGGTGTTTTACGAGCTTCTTCGAGTAGGAGATTGATCTCCGGTGCGGTGCTAGTAGCGTGGTGGATTTGGGATTTCACCACCCTGACTTCGGCCGTTGGTTTGACCCTATTGGAGGTCTCTTGCTCGCACCGTTTTCATGAGATCATCATGGAGATCACATATTTCAGAACTCTTGCTACCAGATTTCCGACTTTGTCGGCGTTTACTGCGAGTGCTCCGAGTTTGCTCCTCAGGCAGATCTTCCTATTCTTTCCAGAAGATAGCTTCTTCTTCTTTGTTCACAGGGTTGTCGAACTAGGATTCGCCCCAAGCTGCTCGAATTCTTGTGCGGCGCAGATGTATGTCTTCGTCTTCTTCTGTAGGTTTGGACTGACTACTAGATTCCACGTCGACACATTCGACTTCTCCTCCTTCTTTATCTTCCTCGATAGGAGGAAGGTCTCCTGGGTTTTTCCATGTAGGCGCGTTTGCCTTGCGCGTTATCGGACTGGTCCAAAGGCGTTGCGAAGTCGAGTCTTCTTCTACGGATTTGGGTTGTTCCCCGCGGAAAGATGGCCATGTTCCTTGCTGTGAGGGTTTCAACCTATTTAGTGAGAGAATTCATGACCTTATCCTGTTCTGTCGACTTCTTATTAAAAGTCGAGAACATCTTCTTCACCTCCTCGAACGTTGCAGTGTTTGCGTCGGCGTTGACCGCTATGATGTTTGTCGCTGGAGTGTTTTCAGCGTTCTCATCGACGACGTTATCGTCACGAGGCTGTTGGTTGTTGAGATACGTATGTTTCGTTTGAGCGTTGATGGCTTTGAGTTAGACTGATCCGTACCCCCCCCTCCTTCTAGCGCCAAACTATGGGAACCGAAATTTGCATTGTCGGTTTCCGTTTAATTAGGAACGCATGGTAAACCCTAGTTTCCCAGAGGTCCCAAATATCTTCTAAACCACACACCAATCAGTCAGGATATAAAGTAAATATTGAAAAACAAAGTAAAAATCGAAAAGAGAGCAAATATATGTCTTATTCCAAATTTGTGTATGAGCGTTTACAACATGATAGGAGCCTATGCTATGAGAGCTGTCGGGGAGATCCCTAGCTCTAATAACCTAAGACTGCAAAACCCTAGTTGAGTCGCAGCTCGGATAACAAAAACGTAAAGTTGCCAAAATTCCCTAAGTTCTAAGCTATGTTTGCTCTGAGTGGAGATTTTTGTGTGTCCTCTGCATCATCACCCTTGAAGTCCTTATATACTCCTCTAGAGGCGGTTTGCTCTTTCCCCTTCTGCCCTTGGTCGAATTTATCGCTTCGTGGAAATATTAATTTTTTCCTCGATCTTCTTGATTATCTTCGGAAACTTAACATTTATCCTTCGATTTTAACATTTATCCCTTCCTGCAAAATAAAATATAAACCGTCACAAAGTTTGGTTTGATTTCGGATAAAAATCACGAGTGGGCCTTTAGCCGAGCTTTAGAACTCGTCGGGCCATTTTCTGACTTAGGCGTTTCTACGATTTTATCGAAAGAGCATTGCTAAGACGACGTCGTATGAGAGTTAGGATCTTTAATATGGGGCGTGTGACTCTAAGTGTTTAGTTAATAGTAATCATCTCATACGATCGACCCGATCCTTTCTCGAGAAAACAAGCTCTTTCGGTAAAGTCCCAATGTCAATCCGATCGAGACGGAACAAAGATAAGTTCGATCAAGTATCGAAAGAGGGAGTTTAACGAGGACGAGGTGAAACTGGATTAATTTGATCCGACTTTCCGAACGAGCAGGTATGATTGCTCGTGCCATCTAACTCTCCCGTTCGGCGAGTTGGCTTTTTCCAACTCTCCGTACGGGCGAGTTGGCCGTGTCGTGCCTACCAACTCGCCGTACGGGCGAGTTGGTCGTGTCATGCCATCCAACTCACCCGTATGACGAGTTGGACAGTCCAACACGCCGTACGAGCGGGTTGGATTGCTCGTGCCATCTAACTCCCTTGTTCGGCGAGTTGGTTGTGTCGTGCCATCCAACTAGCACGTATGGTGAGTTGGACAGTCCCACTTGCCGTACGGGGTAGTTGGTTGGTCCGTTCCGTCCAACTCACCCGTATGGCGAATTGGATAGTCAACTCGCCATACGGGCGATCTTGTTGGTCTGTGCCATCCAACTCACCCGTATAGCGAGTTGGCCTTGTCCAACTCACCCGTATAGCGAGTTGGCCTTGTCCAACTCACCATACAGGCGAGTTTGTCATATCGTGCCATCCAACTCGCCCGTATGGCAAGTTGGACAGTCTAACTCGCCTTACGAGCGAGTTTGTTGGTCCGTTCCGTCCAACTTGCCGTACGGGCGAGTTGGTCGACCCATGTGGCTTGATTTGCCTATTCGACAAACTGGACGTCTTGCTCAGCTATCTTCTCCGTTCGGGGAGTTGGATGATCGAGTCCTCTAGTCGTTTCGTCATATTGCCATTTGGGGATACGTATAACCGAGGTCTTTGGACAAAATCTTCTTGATGGCTCATTTGCGCAGACCGCTCCTTTGTGGTCAGTCAAGATTTGACCTTGATTTTTGCTGTTCCCCTTTATCCGAGTCATTTTCAGCAAGAACGTATTTTCCTGGTAGGTTTCTGACGTTGATTCCGTCATAACCGATTTTGACCCCAACAATGGCGCTCCTCGAACTTAATCTATTCTAATAGTGGGTTGCCTCCCACTCAGCGCTTTCTTAAGGTCGTTAGCTTGACATAAAGGGTTTGTCAGTCGGGATTTTGCATATCTAGATGCATGGTCTCAGGGCGTGGGATTTCTGCTTTAGCCCAGTAATGTTTTACTCTTTGCCCATTCACTGCGAAGTCCTCGCCTTTCGAATCAATTAGGACAATCGCTCCATGAGTTGTAACTTATTTCATGGTGAAGGATCCTGACCAACGAGAATGCAGTTTTCTGGGAAATACAACAACCGATAGTTGTACAAGAATACTTAATCGTTAGGTACAAAATACCTAGAAATGGTTTTCTTTTAATGATAGGATTTTGTTCTCTCTTTGTACAACTTCGATTTCTCATAAGCGTGATACCTAATTTCATCAAACTTGTTCAGTTGTATTAATCTCTTTTTTTTTGCAGCGGGCTTGAAATCAAAATTTGTCGTCTTAATGGCCCATTTTGCTTTGCGTGCTAGTTCTACCGGAGATGACATGCTTTTCCATAGAGAAAGTGAAATGGGGTGGTCCCTAGCGGTGTTTTAAACGCGGTGCAGTAGGCCCAAAGTGCATCATCCAATTTTACAGACCAATATTTACGGGTCGATCATACTGTCTTTTCTAAGATTTCTTTGATCTGGTGGTTGGATACTTCTACTTGTTCGCTAGTCTGAGGATGATAAGGTGTAGCTACTCGATGGTGAACTCCATGTTTTCTGAGTACTTTTTCGAAAACTTTGTTTATAACCTTGAACTCAAGGAACTCGATGGTGTACTCAAGGAACTCCAAATATATGGAAAATGATAGTCTTGAAGAGTTTAACGACTACAACGTCATTTTTCGGAGTTGCTATTGCTTCAACCCATTTAGATACATAGTCTACATCGACTAATATGTATTTGTTCCCCTGCGAAGAAGGAGAAGGGCCCATAAAGTCGATACCTAAGCAATCAAAAGCTTCAACTTCAAGTATGAAATTTTGTTCCATTTCGTGTCTCTTTCTGATTTTTGCTCTCCTCTGTCAGGGATCACACTGTGCTATGTAGGGTTGAGCATCTCAAAGCATAGTTGGCCACCAAAATATTGCTTGTAGAATCTTTGACACTGTCATAAAACTGTCAAAATACACAGCATAATCAGATCCATGACAATGGTACATGATATCTGGGGCTTCGCTTTCAGCAACACATCGTCTGTATATGCCGTCAGAAGAGTGTTTGTAGAGGTAGGGTTCATTCGAGTGATATCTCCGGATTTATCTCAGAAATTTCTTTTTGTGGTACCCTGTAAAGAGTTCTGGTTCTACAATAGCTGGAAGATAGTTCACAATATTTGCGTACCAGGGTCTACCCGAATTGTTCAAAGCACACACCCCCAAATTAAACTTCTACCTCCGGGAGAATCACTGTTTGAAATCAAAGGATTGCATCCGACATCTATATCAAGTGAATAATCATCTCATCCTGCTCTCTGGAGATGTCATCGGTCGATGGTTCTTCGCATGCATCAATCGATTCTTATTCGAGATATGTGATATGTGACTCCGTTTTCGACTCCTTTCTTATCCTTGACATCTATGTCGAATTCATGTAAGACGAGAATCCATCTAATAAGCCTAGGTTTCACATCTTTTTTGTTCATTAAATACTTCAAAGAAGCGTGGTCGGTATGGACGATCACTTTTGAACCGTCTAGATAAGAGCAATTTTTTTTGAAACCGAACACTACATCTAATAATTATTTTTTGTTGTTGTTTCGTAATTGCGTTGTGCATCATCGAGGGTCCTAGTAGTGTAGTTTATAGCCTGCAACTTTCTATCCTTTTTTCTGCCCAAGTACTGCGCCTACAGAAAAATTGCTGGCTTCGCACATAATTTCAAAAGGTAAACTCCAATCCGGTGCTTGCACAATCGGAGCAGATACGAGGGTTGAAATCTGTCAGACATTCAGGTATGAAGTCGAATTTCACTTTTTTACATAGGAGTGCTGGAAGAGGTCTAGAAATCTTGCTAAAATCTTTTATGAATCTTCTTAGAATCTAGCATGTCCTAAGAAGCTTCTAACGTCCTTCATATTCGTGGGTGGTGGCAGGCCCGTCATTACTTTGATTTTAGCTTTGTCCACTTCAATGCCAGCTGCTAAGACTTTATGTCCCATAACAATTCCACAGTTAACCATGAAGTGACACTTTTCCCAATTTAGGACTAGATTCTTTTCTTCTCATCTAGCTAACACCTTGCATAGGGTTTTGAGGCATGATTCAAAATCTGATTCATACAACGAGAAATCTTCCATGAAAACTTCCATGAAATCTTCGATCATTTCTGTGAATATGGACATCATACATCTCTAGAATGTAGCGGGAGCATTACAAAGTCCAAAAGGCATCCTGCGGCATGTCAATGTACCATATGGACATGTGAAGGTGGTCTTTTCCTGATCATCAGGATGGATTGGGATCTTGAAAAAAATCCTGAATATCCATCAAGAAAACAAAAGTATTTGTGACCTGCAATTCTTTCTAACATCTGATCTATAAAGGGTAGAGGGAAGTGATCCTTTCTTGTGGCAGTGTTAAGCTTTCTGTAATCGATACATATTTTGTGTCCGGTTACAGTCCTCATAGGGATCAATTCGTATTTCTCATTCTTCACCATTGTAATTCCTACTTTCTTTGGGACAACATGAACTGAACTGACCCAATTACTGTCTGATATAATGTAAAAATAAACATGCTTCCAGAAGTTTCATGATTTCCTTTTTGACTACTTCTTTCAGGTTGGGATTTAATCTTCTCTAATCTTCAATGGATGATTTTGATTCATCTTACAGGTGTATTCTATGCATGCATAAATTGGGGGAAATTTCTGGAATATCATCTAAAGAATATTCGATAGCCTTGCAATGTTTCCCAACTTGTTAAGCAGAAATGCTTGCTCTCCGCTATTCAGGTTGGCGTTGATGATGACATGATATGTGTTTTCACATAGAAAGGCATATTTAAGTCCAGCCATGAGCGGTTTAAGCTCAATATTGGGTTCTTTCTCCTTACGCCAGTCTCCGGTCATTGAAGGCTGCCGATCGACGGTAGGCTTTGCTTGTCGATCGATGTTGATCGATAAATCAATTTCTTCAATGTTGACGTGATTAGTTCTTTTGCGGTATCCATAAATATCACATAAAGATTTCGCTTTTTGGAGATGTGATTGCTCTATCCAAAGAATCATCAGAACACATATCCATAAACGACTCTTCAGCTAATTCAGAAAAGTGATCTACATGGTAGCCTTCGCTATCGATCAAAGGCTTTTTGACTATCTTTTCCATGTCAAAAACCATAGGTATAGCCACAAGATTGAGACATATGTGTCCTTCTCTAACATCAATGATCGCTCCGGCTATAGCCAAGAATGACCTTCCTAAAATTAGAGGATTTTTGGGTTCTTGCTCATATCTTAGCACTACGAAGTCAGTAGGTATAAGACAGTCATTAATGCGTATGTCATATCTTAGCACTACGAAGTCTATAGGTATAAGACAGTCATTAATGTGTATGGGCACGTTTTCAAGTACACCTTCTGGAATCCTAGTGGATCTATCGGCTAAAATGAGAGTGATCCTGGTAGACCGAAATTTAGTTAGCCCGAGGGTGATTAACCGAGTAAGGCATCAGGTTTACACTAGAGCCTAAATTACATAGTGATCTTTGGAATCTCTCATTGTGGATGGTGCAATCTAGGACAAAATTATTGGGACCAGTTAGTTTAACTGGGGTGTCTACCTGAATAATTGCGCTCACTTCCTCGGATACCATCATTATGCTATGGTATATTTCACTGAATCCTCGTGACACTGCATCTTTCACACATTTCTTGATTGCAGATGAAACCTTTAAGGCATCGCTAAGTGGGATCTCGATGACCACTTTGTCAAAAGCTGTCTTCCATATTGCTCGATCTAACTCTTTTTTCGCTTTCGCATTACTACCATGAAAAGGGGTTCTCGCTTGCTAGACCGTAGTCTTAACCGGTTTGGTTGATTTTGGGTCGGGGACTGGGCGCCGATCAATTTTGGGTCCAGAGTATCGATCGATGTTCTCGTGAACTCCTAGTTCTGTTTCTTTATCTTTTAAGTTAGATGGCAATTCTTCTAATTCGCCAGATCGGTCTAATTGTTCAGTTTCAGGAAGAATATCTGGACCATGCTTGTCAATTTCAAGCGGTATGGGGTGCGATTCTTCTTTTTCATCATGCAAAATTTCTGCAAATTCATCAATTGTGACGCTCTATTTCGCTCTGGGAATAAGTTGTTTTCCGCTTCTCAACATTATGGCACTGATTTGACTCCTAGGGTTTGTGTCTGTTCTCCCAGGTAGGAATCCTTCTTCTCTCATGATAGACAATGCGTTATCGCAATTTGGTTGTCGATCCTATTAATTTTCTCACTAAAAGTTTTTTAATTTCTTCGTCATTTCTGAGTATATTAAATCTAATTTCTCGTCGAGGTCGGCGGATACCTTACAATTTCCTATGAAGAATTGACTCATTTTTGACTTTGTGTACCTTTTCGCACCTTCATAGCTGCACTTCAGGTCGGAATTGCTGAACCGAGAAGCTAGATTCGTCCATAGACTCTACTTGCTTTCCCTGTTCAGGCGAGTAGTCATCGGTCATGTTACTCGATCGAGAATGATTATGTCCTACCATAAAGGTTTTAACCGACACTAAGGTTGATTTTACCTTCGATATATGATCTTTATTCGAGGTCTCCGCCTTCTTCCTCCTTTCAAGATCGGTCTTCTCGGCACTAGTGCTAGATGTTATATTTTAATGAGCTTTGTAGCTTCTTCGGGGCTCATGGTATTGAAATTCCCTTGACTCACAGCGTCCAAAGCCGCCTGGTATGTCCAGTCGAGGCCTATGAAGAAAATATTAAGTTGCTGGATCTCAGAAAAACCATAGTGTGGGCAGTCTCGCTGGTGAGCTATGAATCTTGCCCATGAAGCCTTATAATCCTCATCACGACCCTGAGAGAATGTATATATTTTATTTCACAGCTCTTCAGACCTTGCGTTATCAAGGAATTCAGTTTGAAATGCAGTCTTGATAGCATTCCAGGAAGTGAGAGATCTTGGTGATAGGCTTTTAAGCCAATAAACCGCATCTCCAGAAGGAGAATGTTGGAACAGCTTGCAAAAAGGTAGTCTTCAGAGACTCCATGCACTTTGATGCTAGACACAAAATTTTCGAGTGTTTCGAGATGGTCTATGAGATTTTCATGAGGAATACCATGAAAAGGGTGCTGGCCCACTAAGGAAAAATATTTGGGTTTCAACTCAAAATCTTCTCTCTGAATCGCTGGTGGACGGATCGCAGACCTGTTAGTGTACTGATCAGGCCTGTTGTAATCTCTAGGTGTTCTCTGACGCCCAATACCATCATTCAAGATCACAACTATTCCTATATGGGTTGCAGCCTATGGTTTATCAATAATTTGACTTACGACATTGTGTGCTCAACATTCTTGATCTCCTAGGACTACTTTATTATAATTTAAATTAGTGTATGCAGACTTACCTGCTTCTGGCTGATCGGTAATGATTGATGCTGGTGGAAGAATGTCGCCCGATGTAGATGGACAAACGTCGATCGATCCTGGATGAGCTCTGTTGATCGATTCATGTTGTCCGGAATCGATATTCTCTCCAAAAAGTACATGTTTCATTAGGAACAAGGAAAGAATAAGTTAGCAAACAGTAAAGTAAAAATCTAGACAATGTGCTAAACTAATATAATGGCAATAAGAAAGAGTCCCCGACAACGGCGCCAAATTTGATGTAACTTTTTATGTGTACTCTCAAATTAACACTATGAGATACTTTTACTCTCTCAAATAAGAGATTCAGTGTAGTACTTAGGGGTCAAATCAACATAGGCTCTACGATTGCAAAATAGACTTATTGTTTTCAAATTAAAGCTAGAAAATATACATTTATTACAAAGCAGTGATTTCAGGATTGATTTTGTTTGTAAAGACTTATGGGAAATATTAGACTTAGGGGAAACTCTCAGGTAAGCTAGACTATGTAAACTTAATAGATTGGTAGGGGTTAGATGATGTGAGGTTCTCAAACTCAAACTCTAAGGTTTAGGAGATCATTCTCGTCAATCTCAACGTAGTGTCGATCGATGGCCACTGCGTGGTGTCGATCGACGATGCTATTAACCGGTTACAATTTTGTGGTTTGATGTGGTCTCTAAACTTCTAATTAAACTCTCATTTGTTACTAGTTGTTTAGATCATTTAAGTTACGTTTCAGGGTTATAGCCAGGCTCTCACTTGCACTATTAAATCATATAATCTAGGGTTGATGTGATCAAGTTTAACTCAGGATTAAAAAAAACTTAAATAAAGAACTAATTGATTATCCTATCAATCCTATGTGATCAACAAGCCCTTACTACCCTCGAAGAACCCTAAATCTAATAGTGAACTACTAAGATATAATTATGAGAAACATAACAAATAACTGAATGAATTACATGGAGTAATGAGATTCATGATCTTCTCTTCTCACCAGTAAAATATAGTCGTCACAATGGCTTAACAAAACATAAAATAGGTAAGAAACACGTCCAAGGGTATTTTGGTAATATGTGGAGAATTTTGGGCTTCATTTGGTCTTTAAACAAGTCGGGCCTATATTCTGGGACCACCATCGATCGACACTAATGCTGTGCCGTCAATCGACAGTCCTTCATCTTCTTGACAGTTTGCTCTCGCGAGGCAGGCATACAACTCTTCAGTACAACATGCATAACTTTAGATCTAACCGTCAGATGGATCTCAAGCTAGTGGCATTGGAAAGATAACTCAAATATATTTCTTATTTTAAAATATCAGCTCAATCTCACAGTTGGAAGGTCTCTATCCATAGCTAAACATCTGACGTGTCTGCGAAGTTCTGCACCTCAAAAAGCTCCAGAATCACCAATGTTCTCCAAAACGTACATGAACCTGAAAATACCCTAAAACAATACCAATTACAAATAAAGGACTCTAAAATGACACACAAACACACACACATATAAATATATCATGGGTGAAAACATGTAAAAACCATGACATCTCAAGTGTAGAAAAAGTTTTGTTTAATGTATCAAAATTTTTGTTATTAGATTCCAATATCTGCTTGAGCATGTTCTCAATCTTGTTATCAGAATATGGAGTGATGGAAGAGCTTCCTTGGACTGTATTTTGTCGTTGAACCTTGTAGTAGACATGGTTTTGATCAAAATCATTCACAGAGTGAACCACATTCTGTTGAAGTTGCATGAACTTGTCTAGCTTCTCTTTGAGGACTTTTATTTCCCTTCTTTTGTAGTCATCATAAACTTCCCTGTCACTATTAAACCGATCATACTATTCTCCAGAAGTTGAATCACTTTGTGCTAAGTTCTCAACTAGCAACATTCCATCTTCTTTACTTTGTCTCAAGAAGTACCCATTTCTATCAATGTGTAACATATGTCTAAACTTCAGGAGAACATCTCAGTATAGTGTGCTCAAGAGGCTCTCATTAGTGAATCCACGGTGAGGGCATTGCATAGTGTGTCCTTTAAATCTCTCACATGCTTCTCTAAAGCTTTCAGTACTTTTCTGGTAGAATTCCAAGATTTCATTCCTTAACTGAACAATTCTTGATGTAGTGAAGAACTTGGTTAAAAACTTGAGGTGATAGAAATTTGAGGTAAGTTATTTTCCCAAAGATGAGTTTTGTCTCCACTGGAAAGAGTCTCAGCTTGAATTCATCGTTAGAGATGCCATTGATCTTCACCAGTCTACAAAGCATATCCAAGTTATCAAGATGATCCAAAGGATCCTCCACTTGTAATCCATGATACTTGTTGCTTTGTACCATGGTGATCAAGCTTGCCCTAATCTCGAAAGTAGTGTTCTCCACCATGGATGCTTGGATTCCCATTCAGTTGCCATGAATGTTCGGCTCGTCACAGGTAGCAGTAATTCTAGGATTCCTTGGTCGATGAACTGGTCTAAGGTTGGCAGCTCCCTGACCATTGGTCTCATTGGATTTTGATGTTATTGAGCTTGAGTATGATTCTCCATTTCAAATCTCAAACGGTTCAAATCTCAAATCTCAAGGCATGGGAATTGTTTGAATATAATGTGTGAGCACCGCTTCTATAATAGGTACATAATATGCTATGCCATTCTTGTTTCTAAAATTCTTACGACTTAACTTACTCTTGCTTCTACTGCTGGAAGCAATGTATGTCCAGTCATTTATCATTAAGTCTGAAAAAACTGGTTGTGTTACAATATTTTCAGAGAGCATCTAAAAGTTGGAAGTGGTACAGCCTACCTGATGAACCCCTGGTGAGGAGATCCTTTTGTCCCTGATACTTTTGAAGGAAGATCTGATGGTTTTGAGAGAGATCTGGGTTGATTTTGATGATGATGGATGGATTGATTGGATGATCTTCAGAAATGATCTATGAACTGATCAGATCTTGTGTAGATGTGTCTAAGATCAAGAGAATGAACTCTGTTTGTGATCAAAGACAAGTTTTGCTTGCAGAGAATGAACTCCTAGCAATCAGTGTTCATGGATGAACAAGGGATTCACAGATTTAGAGAGAATTTTGATAAAAAGGTGAATCAATCTTATTCTGGTCGTCCATCCCTTTATATAGGAGGTACAAGTTGTAAAAATGAAAAGACAAAGTGTAGAAATTAAGAAATGTAGAAACTAGGAATGTAGACTTGATTTTGGACCAGAATAAAGTGTTTTGTTGAATGTCTCTTTGCCTGACCACGACCTTGACTTTCTTGCTGACTCCCTCTTGGTATTCTTGGTGAGAATGGGCTTGAAATGGACTGAACAAAGGGCTGGTCGAATTTGGCTTGAAACAAACCCATAATGAATTTGTTATGAACTCTCCATGGGCTGCAATACTTCCTCTTGGGAAACTTGATCCAAAACACATCCAAATGGTTTCTTGGACTTGTATTTCGTGGCTGATTCATCAGAAAGAGATAATGGATCCTTAACTTTGGGTTTGAACTTCTTTTGGGCTGAGAGAAACAAATCTGATCCATCTTCTTTTTTTGGGCCAAAAATCACTTGTCCAGCTAGGTCCATGGCAGCTTCAGTGTCACTCTCATTCAGCTCAGCTCGTCCTTGTGTAGTGTCACTCAGCTGGTTCAGCTCAAAGTTCAGCTCATTCATCTCATTCAGCTCTAAGGTAGTGTCACTTAGCTCATCCAGCTCATTTAGCTCAATCACACTCATATCAGCTGGTGTTAGCTGCTCAGTATGCTCGCTTTTCTTCCATCCTGGTTTGTCCTTTGTTTGATGATCAGCTGGCTCGGCCATGGTTACATCATCCCCTTCTCCTTTGAAAGGATTTGTCCTCAAATCCAAATCTCCTACATGAAAAGGAAACAAGTAAGAAGCGAGACAAATGATCAAGAAAATAAGCATGAAAACATCATCATAATTAGGTTTTCGATAGAAACTTCCTTGGAATTTTGAAGCCATTTTCCTCAAGTACTTCCATCTCCAAGTCTTAGGCTGATAAGCATGATGTTTGCTTTTGTTCTTTTGAGACTGATCATGTTGTTCGTGAACACTGAAAACAGGGACTAGATATCCAGAATTATATGTGCAAGACATGCAACTATTCAGATCAGAAACCAAAGTTCCTTTTCCTAGAACATGTAGCACACGTTTCAGATTATCATGATGCCTATCAAAGTAAGTGTTGTACACGAGAATTGTGTCAAGGCAGATGATAGCAAAGTTCCTAGAGAACAACTTCAAAACAGACACAAGTTTCTCAGATTCAGAACACAAAAGATCAAGCTCAAACCGAGAATTACTTAACCAAGGCTCAACATGTTTATCAAAGAAAGTGTTGTACACTAATATATCATCAAAGCTCAAAACTACATCATTCTGCAAGCATGATCCCATAACAAACCAAGATTTATCAGTTTCAGAACAAGAATGAACAGGTTTCAAAACATAATCATAAACAAATTCAGTTTCAGCCTTAAGTGATTTATGTTCCTGCAACTTTCTAGGTTCATTCAAAGGAAAACCAAATGCAGACAATTCATGAGTGACAAGTTCATGCCTAGAAAAACTCAGATCAAAGCCATTATCTCTAAAACAAGCAAATGAATCACAAGGTTTTCTGAAACATAAATCAGGTTGTTGCAGCACAAGCTCTAATGTCTTTTCAAGGTGATCACAACTTCTGTAATGTTTCATAAACTGCTCAAGACCCAAAACATGATCAAACTTGATGTCACTAGCACACTGAGAATGTTTTTGATCAGAGATTTTATCAGGTTCAAACACTTTAAAAGTATTAATCATGTTATCAAAAACAGAGTTTGAAACACAAAATTCTTTTACTTTTTCCAGACCAAAACATTTTACATCTTTAGAACTAACCATAACAAACAAATCAGGCACATCACTAATGATATTAACCCCCTTACAGTGCTCTTGTGAGTCAGGGAACAAAGGCATATAAGTTGTTTCTGTTTCCAAGCTGTGAGCTGCTCCAACACTTCAATTTGTACCAAAGTCGATTGTTCTGTTTCTGGTGAGTGTTCTTCTGAGACCTGGGACACTGAAACAAGACTACTCGGTTCCACCGGTTCCAAACAAGTTAGTTCATCACAGGTTTCATTGACAAAAAGTTCAGGCTGAGGGGAGAAAAAAGAAAAATCTATTTCTGTCTCAGGTTCTTTACTTACCTTAGATGGCTCATTTTCTAACTTTTGGATAGCTGATACCTTCTTAGAACATAGTGGCTCACTGAGTCTTGAGAGAGGACGTGAGTCTGGCCTTCTTTGCTTATGTGACTGAGACTTTCTTGGGTGATCATGATCATGGAGAGTTCTTGTCTCTTCTTTTGCATGTCTCAGTTGTTTTCTACTGTAGTTATCAGAAACAAAGTGTTTCTTCATGAAGTGTTTCAGCTCAAACCAGGATCCAACTTGTGCTTCTCCTGTTCTTCTTCTGGTAGTAACAAGCTGATCCCACCATTTAATGGCATCACCATATAACTCTGTTGTAGCCAATCTAACCTTCTTTCTTTCTGAGTAGTTTTGGCCATGAAAAACAAGTTCCATTTGCTGTTCCCATTCAAAGTATCCATCAGGGTCGTTTCTGCCATAGAAAGATGGTATCCTGCTCTCCCTTTTGATCTTAGCATCCTTCTGAACCTGGGAAACTTTACCAAGGAAATCATCAGCATGATTCTGTGGAAATGGATCAATCTTTTTCATTCTTTTCATTATCTCAGACATCATTGCTTCCATCTGCAATTTATTTAATGTCACAGTTGGTGCCTCCTTTCTTTTACCGGATTCTCCAGCCATGGTTTCTTGTTCAGAAACTCAACAAGAAAATTAACACAATAACAGATAGCCTAAGCCTCACTTCTCTCTTGTGTTTCTCTCAAGTTTTTTTGTGATTTTTTTTTCTCTATGAATCCAGTAGCTCAGCAACAAACAAAGATCAAACTTTAGAGAACAAACCCCAACCCAAAAACAGAAAAAAAAGATAGACAGATTGCAAGATTTTTGTTTGCAAGAGGCTTTACCACCAGGGCTGGATTTCTCCTCAGCCAGGATGGATTTCTCTTCAGCCAAGTTGGATTTCTCTTCAACTTTTCTTTTGATTGTTTTTTTTTTAAAATCTGGTTGGCCCTCTTGCAGATTCAACAGATAGAAAGATAAGAGATTTCTGGAAAAATTGCAGAGAAAATTGCAGAGAATAAAACAGATTCCCAAAACAAAGAGGAGTGGAAAAGTTTTAGAATCAAACCCCAAATCAAGAGCCTTCAAATCTGCTCTGATACCACTTGATGAACCCATGGAGAGGAGATCCTTTTGTCCCTGATACTTTTGAAGGAAGATCTGATGGTTTTGAGAGAGATCTGGGTTGATTTTGATGATGATGGATGGAGTGATTGGATGATCTTCAGAAATGATCTATAAACTGATCAGATCTTGTGTAGATGTGTCTAAGATCAAGAAAATGAACTCTGTTTGTGATCAAAGACAAGTTTTGCTTGCAGAGAATGAACTCCTAGCAATCAGTGTTCATGGATGAACAAGGGATTCACAGATTTAGAGAGAATTCTGATAAAAAGGTGAATCAATCTTATTCTGGTCGTCCATCCCTTTATATAGGAGGTACAAGTTGTAGAAATGAAAATACAAAGTGTAGAAATTAAGAAATTTAGAAACTAGGAATGTAGACTTGATTTTGGACCAGAATAATTGTTTTGTTGAATGTCTCTTTGCCTGACCACGACCTTGACTTTCTTGCTGACTCCCTCTTGGTATTCTTGGTGAGAATGGGCTTGAAATGGACTGAACAAAGGGCTGGTCGAATTTGGCTTGAAACAAACCCATAATGAATTTGTTATGAACTCTCCATGGGCTGCAATACTTCTCTTGGGAAACTTGATCCAAAACACATTCAAATGGTTTCTTAGACTTGAATTTCGTGGCTGATTCATCAGAAAGAGATAATGGATCCTTAACTTTGGGTTTGAACTTCTTTTGGGCTGAGAGAAACAAATCTGATCCATCTTCTTTTTTTGGGCCAAAAATCACTTGTCCAGCTAGGTCCATAGGCAGCTTCAGTGTCACTCTCATTCAGCTCAGCTCGTCCTTGTGTAGTGTCACTCAGCTGGTTCAGCTCCAAGTTCAGCTCATTCATCTCATTCAGCTCTAAGGTAGTGTCACTTATCTCATCCAGCTCATTTAGCTCAATCACACTCATATCAGCTGGTGTTAGCTCAGTATGCTCGCTTTTCTTCCATCCTGGTTTGTCCTTTGTTTGATGATCAGCTGGCTCGGCCATGGTTACATCATCCCCTCCTCCTTTAAAATGATTTGTCCTCAAATCTAATCTCCTACATCAAAAGGAAACAAGTAAGAAGCGAGACAAATGATCAAGAAATAAAGCATGAAAACATCATCAATAATTAGGTTTTCGATAGAAACTTCCTTGGAATTTTGAAGCCATTTTCCTCAAGTACTTCCATCTCCAAGTCTTAGGCTGATAAGCATGATGTTTGCTTTTGTTCTTTTGAGACTGATCATGTTGTTCGTGAACACTCAAAACAGAGATTAGATATCCAGAATTATATGTGCAAGACATGCAACTATTCAGATCAGAAACCAAAGTTCCTTTTCCTACACATGTAGCACACGTTTCAGATTATCATGATGCCTATCAAAGTAAGTGTTGTACACGAGAATTGTGTCAAGGCAGATGATAGCAAAGTTCCTAGAGAACAACTTCAAAACAGACACAAGTTTCTCAGATTCAGAACACAAAAGATCAAGTTCAAACCGAGAATTACTTAACCAAGGCTCAACATGTTTATCAAAGAAAGTGTTGTACACTAATATATCATCAAAGCTCAAAACTACATCATTCTGCAAGCATGATCCCATAACAAACCAAGATTTATCAGTTTCAGAACAAGAATGAACAGGTTTCAAAACAAAATCATAAACAAATTCAGTTTCAGCCTTAAGTGATTTATGTTCCTGCAACTTTCTAGGTTCATTCAAAGGAAAACCAAATGCAGACAATTCATGAGTGACAAGTTCATGCCTAGAAACACTCAGATCAAAGCCATTATCTCTAAAACAAGCAAATGAATCACAAGGTTTTCTGAAACATAAATCAGGTTGTTGCAGGACAAGCTCTAATGTCTTTTCAAGGTGATCACAACTTCTGTAAGTTTCATAAACTGCTCAAGACCCAAAACATGATCAAACTTGATGTCACTAGCACACTGAGAATGTTTTTGATCAGAGATTTTATAAGGTTCAAACACTTTAAAAGAATTAATCATGTTATCAAAAACAGAGTTTGAAACACAAAATTCTTTTACTTTTTCCAGACCAAAACATTTTAATCACTCGAACTAACCATAACAAACATTTCAGGCAGAGATTTTAACCATATCAAGATCCTTACAGTGCTCTTGAGAGTCCAAAGAGAATGACTTTAGCATCCTTTTCTGCTTCAATGTTGTTTGTCTGCTCCAACTCTTCGTTCTGGTGGTGAACTCTTTTGTGCTTCTTCTGCTGGTTTTCTTCTAAGACCTGATATACTGAAACAAAACTACTCGGTTCACCGGTTCAAAAGAGGTTAGTTTATCACAAGAACTACTGGTAGCAAAGTTCAGATTGAGGAGAGAAAAAAACAAAACTCTATTTTTGTCTCAGGTTCCTTTATTTACCTTAGATGGCTTGTTTCTCATCTCTTGGATAATCTGCTTTTCTTGCTACTAACTCCTTGGACCATCAAACTTCTGAGGAAGGTCGTGAGGTTGCCTCCTTTGCTGGTCTTTTACAAAATCTTGCGTACTTCTTGTGCAATCTTTTTGAAATCATCTTGAAACTGTTGGCTGTCCAAATGTTTTCTAATGTAGTTATCAGAAACAAAGTGTTTCTTCATGAAGTGTTTTAGCTCAAACCAGGATGCCACTTGTGCTTCTCCTGTTCTTCTTCTGGTAGTAACAAGCTGATCCCACCATTGAATGGCATCACCACATAACTCAGTTGTAGCCAATCTAACCTTCTTTCTTTCTGAGTAGTTTTGGCCATCAAAAACAAGTTCAATTTGCTGTTCCCACTCCAAGTATCCATCAGGGTCGTTTCTGCCATAGAAAGATGGTATCCTGCTCTTCCTTTTGATCTTAGCATCCTTCTGAACCTGGGAAACATTACCAAAGAAATCATCAGCATGATTCTGTGGAAATGGATCAGTCTTTTTCATTCTTTTCACTATCTCAGACATCATTGCTTCCATCTGCAATTTATTCAATGTCACAGTTGGTGCCTCCTTTCTTTTACTGACATCTCCAGCCATGGTTTCCTGTTCAGAAACTCAACAAGAAAATTAACACAATAACAGATAGCCTAAGCCTCACTTCTCTCTTGTGTTTCTCTCAAGTTTTTCTGTGATTTTTTTTTCTCTATGAATCCAGTAGCTCAGCAACAAACAAAGATCAAACTTTAGAGAACAAACCCCAACCCCAAAACAGAAGAAAAAGATAGACAGATTGCAAGATTTTTGTTTGCAAGAGGCTTTACCACCAGGGCTGGATTTCTCCTCATCCATGATGGATTTCTCTTCAGCCAAGTTGGATTTCTCTTCAACTTTTCTTTTGATTGTTTTTTTTTTTTAAATCTGGTTGGCCCTCTTGCAGATTCAACAGATAGAAAGATAAGAGATTTCTGGAAAAATTGCAGAGAAAATTGCAGAGAATAAAACAGATTCCCAAAACAAAGAGGAGTGGAAAAGTTTTAGAATCAAACCCCAAATCAAGAGCCTTCAAATCTGCTCTGATACCACTTGATGAACCCCTGGAGAGGAGATCCTTTTGTCCCTGATACTTTTGAAGGAAGATCTGATGGTTTTGAGAGAGATCTGGGTTGATTTTGATGATGATGGATGGATTGATTGGATGATCTTCAGAAATGATCTATGAACTGATCAGATCTTGTGTAGATGTGTCTAAGATCAAGAGAATGAACTCTGTTTGTGATCAAAGACAAGTTTTGCTTGCAGAGAATGAACTCCTAGCAATCAGTGTTCATGGATGAACAAGGGATTCACAGATTTAGAGAGAATTTTGATAAAAAGGTGAATCAATCTTATTCTGGTCGTCCATCCCTTTATATAGGAGTTACAAGTTGTAGAAATGAAAAGACAAAGTGTAGAAATTAAGAAATTTAGAAACTAGGAATGTAGACTTGATTTTGGACCA
Organism: Moricandia moricandioides; assembly: GCA_905132885.1. Lineage (NCBI taxonomy): Eukaryota > Viridiplantae > Streptophyta > Magnoliopsida > Brassicales > Brassicaceae > Moricandia > Moricandia moricandioides. The sequence goes on from CAJHQQ010000187.1 coordinate 56,139, forward strand.
GAATAAGTGTTTTGTTGAATGTCTCTTTGCCTGACCACGACCTTGACTTTCTTGCTGACTCCCTCTTGGTATTCTTGGTGAGAATGGGCTTGAAATGGACTGAACAAAGGGCTGGTCGAATTTGGCTTGAAACAAACCCATAATGAATTTGTTATGAACTCTCCATGGGCTGCAATACTTCTTCTTGGGAAACTTGATCCAAAACACATCCAAATGGTTTCTTGGACTTGTATTTCGTGGCTGATTCATCAGAAAGAGATAATGGATCCTTAACTTTGGGTTTGAACTTCTTTTGGGCTGAGAGAAACAAATCTGATCCATCTTCTTTTTTTGGGCCAAAAATCACTTGTCCAGCTAGGTCCATGGCAGCTTCAGTGTCACTCTCATTCAGCTCAGCTCGTCCTTGTGTAGTGTCACTCAGCTGGTTCAGCTCCAAGTTCAGCTCATTCATCTCATTCAGCTCTAAGGTAGTGTCACTTAGCTCATCCAGCTCATTTAGCTCAATCACACTCATATCAGCTGGTGTTAGCTCAGTATGCTCGCTTTTCTTCCATCCTGGTTTGTCCTTTGTTTGATGATCAGCTGGCTCGGCCATGGTTACATCATCCCCTCCTCCTTTGAAAGGATTTGTCCTCAAATCAAAATCTCCTACATCAAAAGGAAACAAGTAAGAAGCGAGACAAATGATCAAGAAAATAAGCATGAAAACATCATCATAATTAGGTTTTCGATAGAAACTTCCTTGGAATTTTGAAGCCATTTTCCTGAAGTACTTCCATCTCCAAGTCTTAGGCTGATAAGCATGATGTTTGCTTTTGTTCTTTTGAGACTGATCATGTTGTTCGTGAACACTCAAAACAGAGACTAGATATCCAGAATTATATGTGCAAGACATGCAACTATTCAGATCAGAAACCAAAGTTCCTTTTCCTAGAACATGTAGCACACGTTTCAGATTATCATGATGCCTATCAAAGTAAGTGTTGTACACGAGAATTGTGTCAAGGCAGATGATAGCAAAGTTCCTAGAGAACAACTTCAAAACAAACACAAGTTTCTCAGATTCAGAACACAAAAGATCAAGTTCAAACCGAGAATTACTTAACCAAGGCTCAACATGTTTATCAAAGAAAGTGTTGTACACTAATATATCATCAAAGCTCAAAACTACATCATTCTGCAAGCATGATCCCATAACAAACCAAGATTTATCAGTTTCAGAACAAGAATGAACAGGTTTCAAAACAGAATCATAAACAAATTCAGTTTCAGCCTTAAGTGATTTATGTTCCTGCAACTTTCTAGGTTCGTTCAAAGCAAAACCAAATGCAGACAAATCATCAGTGACAAGTTCATGCCTAGAAAAACTCAGATCAAAGCCATTATCTTTAAAACAAGCAAATGAATCACAAGGTTTTCTGAAACATAAATCAGGTTGTTGCAGGACAAGCTCTAATGTCTTTTCAAGGTGCTCACAACTTCTGTAATGTTTCATAAACTGCTCAAGACTCAAAACATGATCAAACTTGATGTCACTAACACACTGAAAATGTTTTTGATCAGAGATTTTATCAGGTTCAAACACTTTAAAAGAATTAATCATGTTATCAAAAACAGAGTTTGAAACACAAAATTCTTTTACCTTTTCCAGACCAAAACGTCTTACATCACTAGAACTAACCATAACAAACATTTCAGGCAGATAATAACCATATATCAGATCCTTACAGTGCTCTTGAGAGTCCAAGAGAATGGCTTTAGCATCTGTTATGCTTTCAATGTTGTCTGCTGCTCCAACTCTTCTTTTGTGCGTGAACTCTTTTGTTGCTTCTTCTGCTGGGTCTTCTTCTAAGAACTGAGATACTGAAACAAGACTACTCGGTTGCATTGGTTCAAAACAAGTTAGTTTATCAGAAGCACTAGTGATAAACAAGTTCAGTTTGAGAAGAGAAAAGAGAAAAACTCATTTTTCTGTCTCAGGTTCTTTCACTTACCTTAGATGGCTCGTTTTTAGCTTTTGGATAGCTGATACCTTCTTAGAACACAGTGGCTCACTGAATCTTGAGAGAGGACGTGAGTCTGGCCTTCTTTGCTTATGTGACTGAGACTTTCTTGGATAATCATGAACATGGAGAGTTCTTGTCTCTTCTTCTGCCTGTCTCAATTGTTTTCTACTGTAGTTATCAGAAACAAAGTGTTTCTTCATGAAGTGTTTCAGCTCAAACCAGGATCCAACTTGTGCTTCTCCTGTTCTTCTTCTGGTAGTAACAAGCTGATCCCACCATTGAATGGCATCAGCATATAACTCTGTTGTAGCCAATCTAACCTTCTTTCTTTCTGAGTAGTTTTGGCCATCAAAAACAAGTTCCATTTGCTGTTCCCATTCAAAGTATCCATCAGGGTCGTTTCTGCCATAGAAAGATGGTATCCTGCTCTCCCTTTTGATCTTAGCATCCTTCTGAACCTGGGAAACTTTACCAAGGAAATCATCAGCATGATTCTGTGGAAATGGATCAATCTTTTTCATTCTTTTCATTATCTCAGACATCATTGCTTCCATCTGCAATTTATTCAATGTCACAGTTGGTGCCTCCTTTCTTTTACTGACATCTCCAGCCATGGTTTCCTGTTCAGAAACTCAACAAGAAAATTAACACAATAACAGATAGCCTAAGCCTCACTTCTCTCTTGTGTTTCTCTCAAGTTTTTCTGTGATTTTTTTTTCTCTATGAATCCAGTAGCTCAGCAACAAACAAAGATCAAACTTTAGAGAACAAACCCCAACCCCAAAACAGAAGAAAAAGATAGACAGATTGCAAGACTTTTGTTTGCAAGAGGCTTTACCACCAGGGCTGGATTTCTCCTCAGCCAGGCTGGATTTCTCTTCAGCCAAGTTGGATTTCTCTTCAACTTTTCTTTTGATTGTTTTTTTTTTAAAATCTGGTTGGCCCTCTTGCAGATTCAACAGATAGAAAGAGAGATTTCTGGAAAAATTGCAGAGAAAATTGCAGAGAATAAAACAGATTCCCAAAACAAAGAGGAGTGGAAAAGTTTTAGAATCAAACCCTAAATCAAGAGCCTTCAAATCTGCTCTGATACCACTTGATGAACCCATGGAGAGGAGATCCTTTTGTCCCTGATACTTTTGAAGGAAGATCTGATGGTTTTGAGAGAGATCTGGGTTGATTTTGATGATGATGAATGGATTGATTGGATGATCTTCAGAAATGATCTATGAACTGATCAGATCTTGTGTAGATGTGTCTAAGATCAAGAGAATGAACTCTGTTTGTGATCAAAGACAAGTTTTGCTTGCAGAGAATGAACTCCTAGCAATCAGTGTTCATGGATGAACAAGGGATTCACAGATTTAGAGAGAATTTTGATAAAAAGGTGAATCAATCTTATTCTGGTCGTCCATCCCTTTATATAGGAGGTACAAGTTGTAGAAATGAAAAGACAAAGTGTAGAAATTAAGAAATTTAGAAACTAGGAATGTAGACTTGATTTTGGACCAGAATAATTGTTTTGTTGAATGTCTCTTTGCCTGACCACGACCTTGACTTTCTTGCTGACTCCCTCTTGGTATTCTTGGTGAGAAGGGGCTTGAAATGGACTGAACAAAGGGCTGGTCGAATTTGGCTTGAAACAAACCCATAATGAATTTGTTATGAACTCTCCATGGGCTGCAATACTTCCTCTTGGGAAACTTGATCCAAAACACATCCAAATGGTTTCTTGGACTTCTATTTCGTGGCTGATTCATCAGAAAGAGATAATGGATCCTTAACTTTGGGTTTGAACTTCTTTTGGGCTGAGAGAAACAAATCTGATCCATCTTCTTTTTTTGGGCCAAAAATCACTTGTCCAGCTAGGTCCATGGCAGCTTCAGTGTCACTCTCATTCAGCTCATCTCGTCCTTGTGTAGTGTCACTCAGCTGGTTCAGCTCAAAGTTCAGCTCATTCATCTCATTCAGCTCTAAGGTAGGGTAACTTAGTTCATCCAGCTCATTTAGCTCAATCACACTCATATCAGCTGGTGTTAGCTGCTCAGTATGCTCGCTTTTCTTCCATCCTGGTTTGTCCTTTGTTTTATGATCAGCTGGCTCGGCCATGGTTACATCACTACCCTGTACAAAATCGTAAGAGATATGGGACAATGGAAGTGGTGATGGTAATAAGTGACTTATTAAAGATAACTCGGCATTGCAGCAGATCCTGTGACGGCGAAACGGAGGTTTGATCAGTTCTCAAAACTAAATACATTAGCCTATACTGACAAGTAATATATATTTGGTTGATCTAAACTGGTTGTTTTCCTCAGGTTGTATACTTTGACAATTTCTCTCCTTCCCCTATTCCACAAGTTTCCTTGAGTGCATTGGAAAAGATTGCCTGGAAAAGTTACGGTTTGATCCTAGCGAGTATGAACAATCAAGATGGACATGTGTTTCTCGAACGGGAAAGTTTCCCTTCATATGTTCAAATAAAAATCACTATCTGTTGGTATCACAATCAGTATCCAACAAGACAAAAAACTGAACCTGATATAAATTTGTGAAGAAGGGAATCAAATGTGCGCTGGAAGATTTGAAGGCTAAACATGAAGGTTTTCTTCTAAGCTCACATGCTCATAAGGTGCTCTCTCAGTCAACCTCCTTTGAACTATTAGAAGAGTTAATCTCTTAAATTTCTAAAGATATGACCAAGATTATTTTTTCTGTTGTTTATTTTCTAAGATCCGCAGCTATGTCCCTGACCTTGCAAGATCATTAGCATGCCTCATATTCTCATCTACTGACATGGGCTTCCAAGGAGGTTGCTTATCTGTTCTTGGTTTTCAGCCTCAAGAAGCTGAGCGTGAAGCTGTTGAAGACTATATCCAGAGAAAGAATGGTTATAGGAATGAATGAGGGTAAAACCCATAAAGACCAAGAAGCTTCTCCTTTTCTATTTCTCGAAGGTGGGTCTGAGATATTGTACTTTGAAGATGAGGAAATAGAAGGTGAGTATTACTCCAACTCACTCAAATAATACATTTGCTTTTCCAACACACTGGAATATATCATACTTCTGCTTTTATTTGAAAAGCTATATGTTATGGATATGCTTGTAGTATTTGCTTTAACGTTTCCACCACTGGTGGAGAATGAATCCCCATGGCTAGAGCAGACTCTTTTACAGAAACCTTACATAGTCAAGTCTATATTTAAGAAATTTCAGTTTGTTAATGTTCTTGAGGTAGATTTCCCTATTCCCTGCGCCTCTTTATAAGAGCTCTCTCTATTCATCTTTATTTTTAACACTAGTTTCTGGCAAGAAACTAGACTTTCAATTTGAGTTTCGCTACTTTGTAAGGGAGACAAATCCATCTATCTCGTTTTAGAGAAGATCATCTTAAACCCTTTCTTTTACCTTATTCTATTGCATCATGTGTTATTCAACATTGGCTTCTGTGTTTCATTTCACCATGACTGAGTAGTCGGCTTGTTAGTCTAGGATTATAGGGTCTTGACTTCGTGAACTGAACATAGATAAGTACCTATCAATTTTCTTCATTCGTAGCTGTTCTTATCGCCTGCATTAACATGATCACTTAATGTTTGACCCTAAGTTTATTCTACTCATTAACCATGAGCTAGGTTGCTAGATCCGCTATGAACGAGTAATGCATCCCTAATCAGAAAAAGTAGTTATTAGGGTGCTTTGTGAACTAATCAGAGCTGAACTTTAATGCATGTTGTCGAGCCTTGATCCAAACGAGAGCTTAGGTATCAAGAACAATATGCAAAAGGAACAGCTCCACGAGAGTGGGCTGTCATTGTTAACACCCGATGAAATAAGCCTAGGCTACCTCTTTTATCATTTGAAAACCCTAAAACAACCTGTTAGTTGCTTTCTAAGTTTTCTTTAGTTTAAAAACACCATATTGTTTTAGCTTGATATAGAATCTACAAGGATAAAGTGTAAGCTGGTCCTTTAGAATTGATTCTAAAAATATTACAACAACACTGTTAAGTTGACAATAGCAAAGATCTAATTTTAGTTTATCAACTTTTGGCGCCGTTACGATGGGGACAAGCTTTTTACCTTTATTGTTTGATTTCATAATAAGTCTAAGACCTCTAACTTGCTCTATCTTCTTTGTTGCAGCTAATGTTCCACCTGCATGACGAGTAGACATACTCGAAGAAAAGCACAAGGAGAACTAGTTACACTCAACAACCAAGAGCTAGAGAGATTAGAAAGAACAAACCACCAATAACAAAGGCCGACTCACGTTACAAGGGGCAACTACGACAATCTAGAGAAACTAACTGCTACAATGCAACAGATTGAGCAGCAGATGCAGCAGACCATACATACACGGTAAGCATCTGCTCATCAACAATAGCATCAGTAACAAGCTGTTCCGAATGGCGAGAGGAACCTGCTGCACAACTTCCCTACCACGCGCTCAGCTATCAATCCACCACCCTGCACACGACAAGACTTTGAGATCAAACCTGCATTGATTTCTCTGGTGCAGAGAAAGATGTTCAATGGACTCCCGACAGATATTCCAATGGAGCACGTTGAGGGTTTCAAAAAAGTTTGTGGCTTTACTTCTGTGAATGGAGTACCACCAGACTACATCAAGTGCACGTTGTTCCCATTCTATTTTGATGGAAAGGCTGCACGTTTTTGAATTCTCTACCTCATGGGAACATGTCCGATCAGCTTTCCTAAGCCATTTCTACACAAAGGCGAAAACTGTAGCCTTGAGCAACAAGATCTCTTCCTTCAAACAGCTAACTGATGAGCCCTTCTGTCATGCATGAGAGCGTTTCAATGACCAGCGCAGAGAATGCCCTCACCATGGGTTCGAGAATGACTACCTACTGGGCATTTTCTATGATGGGGTTAATAGGGAGTTTTGAAATGCACTCAATTCCGCGAGCAAAGGAGACTTCATGACCCAAACAACTGAAGGGGCATTTGAACTGATCAAAAACATGGCATCAGTTCGTCTAACTGGAATCAGAAAATTCACCGGTCCATGAAAGTCAACAGTGTTGATACTCAAAAGATAGACGAACTGACAGCCAAAGTTGATCAACTGCTTAAGAACAACCAAGGGCAAATCTTCATCATGGAAGAATCTATATATGATCAGAGCACTAAGGACGCTGCACCAGAAAATGAAAAACCAGCAGAGAATCGATAGGAAGTAAGCTATGTTAATGGACAAGGATGGCAGTTCAAGAACTATCACCCGAACCCCAAAGTCAGGAACAACCTGTAACTCTTCTCTTACAAGAACGACACTGCGGACAATTCTGGGGATGAAGTACAAAACATTCAGGCAGAGAACACAGGTTATCAGAAGGGTTACTCCCCTAATTATCAGGGAAGAACTTATGTCCTTAGCTAAGCGCAAAATTAGTTCCAGAATCAGAAAGTCCAGAACAGCACACAGACTGTTCCTGTTGCTGCTAGCGGTCTGCAAGACGAGCTTAAAGAATTAGCCATGATGATGCACCAACTGTTTCAAGTTCAGCATTCAGGGCAATGCGTTGAACGAAGTTACTTCAGAGATCAACACCAGGATGGAAAACATGTTCACTGAGCTAAACAACAAGTACGATACTCTGGCGAGCTACATAAGGAAGATGGATGTCCAGGTCGCTCAAACGACTAAGAACGTCAAGAGGCATTAGGGAACACTCCCTGGGGAAACAGATAAAATCCCAAGGAATGCAATGCAGTTGAATTGGAAAGCCACTGAATGACCCAATACCCAGGAATTCATAGCAGAAGAGAAGGGAAAGCAAAAGGAATCCGAGCAATTGAAAACAAAGGATGCTCCGGATGCTGAAGATGACAAGGAACAACCGATTGAGGCTGAGCCTAGTGTCTCTTCACAACCCGCAAAGACATTTCCTACTCGAGTTTACACCCCTAAGGTGCCATACTCTTCTCCGGCGAAAAAGTCTCGGAAGGATCACAAAGAGAAGAAATGCAGAAAGATGCTTGAGGACTTGACTGTTAAGTTAACTCTAATTGATGCGATTCAAATGATCCCATCCATGCGCAGCCTGATGAAGGGGTTGATCTTGGGAAAAATGTCAGAGGACAGTGAGGTAATGATGGTCTCTAAGGAGTGTAGTGCAGTGCTCCAAAATATGGTGATCAAGAAACTGGGTGATCCTGGTAAATATGTGCTCTCGGTTCAGATTGGGAAGACATATTTGCATGCTCTCTGTGTGACCTTGTCTCAAGCGTGAACCTCATTCCTTATTCCGTTGCCAAGCGTTTGGGTTCCAGGAAATTAAAACCAACCAGGATCTCTTTAGTGTTCGCGGACAAATCAGTCAAATTACCAGTTGTTGTTCTCGAAGATCTACATGTCCAGATAGGAAACACCATGGTCCGACTGATTTTGTGGTTCTAGAGATTGAAGAAGAACCAAGGGATCCACTCATTCTTGTGTGTTCTTTCTTATGCACATGTGGTGAAATTATCGATGTAAGGAATGGGAGGATTGATCTCCAATTGTGAGACATTGTGATGAAATTTGAGATGAATAAGCTGCTCAAGAAACCGATGATGGACGGGCAGACCTTCACAGTGGAAGAAGAGGATGATGCATTGGTGCCTCAAAAGGGAATGATTGACGAAATATTAACCAAAGGTCCACTTGAATTAGCCTTAATCAGAGCTGAGGTTGAGTAGAACATCTAGAGTGTGGACGCTAACGACTACGGAAAGATGCTAGATTCGGCCAGAACTATGGAAAAGATGGTTGCCTACTTAAGTCTGGGTGAAAAAGAGGATAGCGAGCCAAGCAAAAAGGTGGGAGCAACCTGCTCAAAAAGAGCACTTGTTACAAGCAATCAGCTCGACGACCCATGGAGCTAGTTGAAAGCTCCAAAGATTGAGCTCAAATCCCAACCTAAAGGGCTTAAGTATGTATTCGTTGGTCCAAATTCCACATATACTGTTATTGTAAACTTTGAACTCAATCATGTGGAAATTGCATTTCTCTTGTGTGGATAAAGAAAATATCGTAAGGCATTAGGATATTCTATAGCTGACATTCTTGGCATTTCACTTGACTTGCGCATGCACAAAATACATTTAGAAAGAAGATGAATCAATGACTTTTATAGAACATCAAAGGAGGTTAAACCTGTATCTAAAGGATGTTGTAAAGAAAGAGACAATGAAACTTCTAGAATCTGGTGTAATCTATGACATAGCAGATAGCAAATTCTATCTGGTGGGATCTAAAGTGATAGTACACCCGGAACATGCAGCTCTTTGATATATGTTGACAAAAAATATGCAAAGCCGCGGATGTTAAGATGTATTCTTTTACTCCAAGAATTTGATCTAGAGATCAAGGATAAGAAAGGAATTGAAAAGGGAGTCGCATATCACATGTCCAGAATGAAGATTGATGAGGAGTCAGATTTGGATGACACGGAGCACGTATATGAGATCGGGATGTGCAATTCGGTAGAGCAACCATGGAGAACAAGCAGCTTCAGCGAACCAGAACATCTTGTATCTGTAATCAAGAAGAGATATCCTGATTTGCTTTGGTCTGCTGAAATCTCCAACTTCCTGGCAGCTGAAAATTCTTAAGGAATGTGCGACACTACTATTTGGAGGTGCCATACTTATATCGGCACTGCAAGGATGGAATTTTCAGACGGTGTCTGCCAGAAATAGAGATTCCATGGATTCTACATTTCTATCATGGTTATCTTACGCATGGCACTTTGTAGTCTTCAAGACCGTCGCCAAGATTCTCCCAGCGGGTTTTTGGTGGCCAACAATGTTTAAGGATGCTCACGCATTCAAACTAAAGTGAAACTCGTGCCAGCAACAAGTGAACATCAACAGAAGAAAGAAGATGCCTCAGAACTTCATTCAGGAGATTGAAGTGTTCGATTGTTGGGGGATTGATTTCATGGTATCATTCCCATCTTCCTTTAAGAATGAGTACCTCCTTGTGGCAGTTTACTACATATAAGTGGGTGGAGGATCTGGCCAGCCCCAAAAATATGCAAGAGTGGTGATCAAGATGTTCAAATCGATCATCTTTCCAAGAGCATCCTATAGAAGACATTCAGAACTACGCGCAAGGATTGGTCGCTCAAGCTTGACGATGCTCTTTGGTCTTACAAAACAGCCTACAAGACACCAATAGGGACCAATCCCTACAACTTGCTGTATGGAAAGGCATGTCACCTTCATGTGGAGCTCGAGTTCAAGGTGGCATGGGCTGTGAAGCTACTAAATTTCGACATCGAATAAGCCAAGGAAAGGCCCTCCATTCAACTCCATGAGTTAGAAGAAACCAGACACTTGGCTTATTGATAGGGTGTGTTTCTTGTTGTAGCAGGGTATAAATATCCTAAACAATTAACTATCAGATTAACCCTTAAACCTAACACACAAAACAATACTCTTGCTAAGAGAGATCATGTGTAGTACTTAGGGATCGAATCCACAAAAAGAAGTGGCACACAATAGATTTCTTATTTCTAAAGACTAAGCTAGATGATTATATTTATTGGTAACAAGTAATCAGTTTAAAGAAATATTCCTTATTAGAAGGTATAGATGCAATATGGAAATATGCTAATAATGTAAATATGGAAATATAATTATAGACTAACTAGATGCAAATGTAAATATTATAGATCTAGGGTTTCAAGCTTAATGGATTATAGAGAATATGAATCACAGAAACATAAATATTATAGAACTCAAATATTAACTATTCTGACCCTTTTAACTCCAACTCTCGTATGCGAGCAAAAAGAAAGACCATCGATCGACGGGTAACGCCTGATGTTAAACGTTGGTGAAATCAGAAGGAAGTGTGAATGAGATTTGATATGTTCACCAAGCTAATTAAACCAGCTCTCGCATGCGCCTAACAACCTAGTTCAATGAAGTCTCAGAACCTACTCTTGTAGTCGTTAATGTCCTACTTTTGAGATCCTAGTTAGCTACTCTAGAATGCAAGCATTAAGCACAACTCAATTGATGGATATTAACTTAACCTAGCAATCCTACTTTTGGGCTAATCCATGATTGCTATTATGCAACCCTAAATCTAGTTGATAACTACTCATACATAATTAAAGTAAGAACAATACTCTGAATATAATGCATAGATAAAATATTGGGGTTCCAATACAAAACTCTCTAAGGAGTTGTGAATCTTATCCCCTAAAAACTCTAAAACTATATTGAATGCTGGTGCACACAATCTGCCACTTGCACATCCGCACACCTCATTGCTCTCTTTTCTTGGTGTCATACATAAAGTATAAATATAAAACCCTAAAATCTAGGTCAAAACTCGTCCAGGGGTAATCTTGTCTCTAACTTGGGCTTGAAATCGGCTATCTGTGGATTGATTATCGATCGATGGAAAGTGTGCAATGTCTATCGATCTTGATCATGTAACATCGCTCGACGCCAAGGTTGTGTCGTCGATCGACGACAGTCTTGTACTTCGACTCTCTCAATGATCAGCTACGGATTATTCTCCTGTAAATGCTCCAAAAGCTCCAAGTATCTTAATATATCTCCAAAACGTACATGGACCTGTAAAGACCTTAAAACATAGCCTAGACACACATAAGAGTTCCTAAATAGAGCCTATAACATGGCCTAAAAAGGGTAATAAATAGGCTATATCACTTACGAGAGCTCCAAAATCTATAAAGAAAATACCAAGGCATATCACGACAAAATGATCATCTGTAGAAGCTTTCAACCAAACAATAAGGTCTTGCTCTTTAAATCCAGGTTGAAGTTGTTCCCTCATCTTTTCTATCAAGATCCATAGCTTCAGATGTGTCTGTATTATGTTCTAAAACTGTCACAGTTGGACAGAAAATCAGACTTGCATCGAGGTTCGATGGTCGAACTAGGTTTCTCTCATGTCGATCGATGCTGAGGTCCCACTGTCGATCGATTCTTCTATCTCTCTGTCAATCGATGTCACGAGTCCGGTGTCGATCGACGTTGGTCGATTCACACGAAGCCACTGATCCTGTAGGCTTCACTGTCGATCGATGCACACTGATTGGTGTCAATAGATGCGAATGAGAAGTGCCGAGTGATATGGAATTTTACACACAAAAATCACTGTGTTGGGGGTTCTCTATATTGACTTCCTGTCAGAAATCATCATCAATCAATGCATTGACGTGGTGATTTTTTCCAGCCTCTATTTTCTCCTTAATCATGCTCTCATGCCTCCTAATGGTCTCACTTGTTTGCATCACTTGATTTTCCAATTTCTTCACATGGGTGCTGAGGTTTTCGAACTTGGTATTGAGGTTGAGGTACAAACCATCTATCATTCCATTGAAATCCATAGTCATCTTTTGTTGTCCCTCTAAAACTCTGTCAACCATTGCTTGAATCTTGCTTTCCTAAGCTTCTGGAGGAGGGTTATGGTAGTAGGAAGATCCGTAAGTGATGTTGTTGTTGAAGGGCCTTCACTGTGAACTCTGATTAAAGTTAATCCTTTGACCAGTTCCTACTGAAACCTGAATTTTCTTGTCTCTGGAAACTATTCCCATTAATGTAGTTCACATCATCTTCTTCAATCTCATCTTCACCAAAATTAATTGCTTCAATTTTTGCAAAAGTAACTTGCTTCTTAAGAAATTTTTGAACACTATCCAGTTTTTCCTTGACCTCTTCAATCTACTCCTTGCTCACAGCTGGAGCTGATTTCCTTCAGTCAAAATATGTGTTCTTGGTACTGCTGCCAGATGCCATATTCTCAATCAATCTTGTAGCTTCTTCAGGGATCCTGGTGCTAAAATTCACCTCACTATTTGTGTCCAAATCCATCTGATACTATAGTCCAATACCTCTGAAGAGTAGCAGTCTTGCTCCTCAGATCTTCTGCTCTCGCATCATCAAAGAAGTTACGCAAGAAAGCGTTCTTGATGTCAGTCAAGGATGTCAGAGATCCTGGTGGTAGCTGGTTACTCCAATATGAAGCTTCTCCAGCAAGTGAGTACTTGAAGAGCTTATATAAAAGATAGTCAGGAGGGACTCAATTGGCTTTAATAGCAGTCACTATATCCTCAAATCGCTCCAAATGATCCATAGGGTGCTCATGTCGCAACCCATGGTAAGTCGTCCGCGCTACAAGTTCGAAGAAAGAGGGCTTGATCTCAAAATCGTTTCTCTGAAAAGCTGGAGGACGAATTGCGGATCTTTTGGCGCAGAACTGGTCTGGACAGTTGTAATCATCCAGCGTTCTTTGAGCAGCTTGGGTGTTAGCTTCATGTTGAGCTAATGCAGCGTCTGCTTCTTCTTCTGCATCAGGTATTACAGCCCCCTGATCGTCTATCTTTTGACCTGCTGCATTACGCAGATGACCGTTGAGGTCATGCAAGTCTTCATTCTCATTCTAAACCAGTACTATAGGCACAACCATCTGAACTTGTCTGCTGTCGTCGATCGATGAGGGTGAGATGCTGTCGATCGATACTAAATGATCAATTTCGGTCGATGCTGAGTAGATGCCATTGATCTATGCTTATCTTCTTTCTTTGCGGATCGTACGTTCGAGTTCATGTGGGTTTGGAATAGTAGTTATTATCCTTTATTGCTCCTGGTACTCTTTTGCATGCATCTGAAAAACAAGGGAAAAGAAAAAAATTAGTAACTTGAAAGTAAAAACAAACCTAGACTAAATCCTAAAAATTAAATCTAATGGCGATCAATGCTACCCGACAATGACACCAAATTTGACAGGGTGTGTTTAATGTTCTAGCAGGGTATAAATATTCTAAACAGTTCACTATCAAATTAAACCTTAATCCTAATACACAAAACAATTCTCTTGCCAAGAGAGTTAGGTATAGTACTTAGGGATCAAGTCCACATAGAGCAATGACACACAATAGATTTCTTATTTCTAAAGACTAAGCTAGGTGATTATATATATTGGTAACAAGTGATCAGTTTAAGGAAATATTCCTTATTAGAAGGTATAGATGCAATATGGAAATATGCTAATCATGTAAATATGGAAATATGATAATAGACTAACTAGATGCAAATGTAAATACGCTAAATCTTGGGTTCCAAGCTTAATGAATTACAGAGAATAAGAAACACGGAAATGTAAATATTCTAGAACTCAAATATTAACTATTCTGACCCTTTTAACTCCAACTCTCGTATGCAAGCAAAAGGAAAGACCATCGATCGACGGCTAAGGCATGATGTCGATCGATGGTGAAATCAGAAGGAAGTGTGAACGAGATTTGATATGTTCACCAAGCTAATTAGACCAGCTCTCGAATGCGCCTACAACCTAGATGAATGGAGTCTATTCTGACACAGAACCTACTCTCGTAGTCGTTAATATCCTACTTTCGAGATCCTAGTTAGCTACTCTAAAATGCAAGCAATAAGCACAAATCAATTGATTGCTATTAACTTAACCAAGCAATCCTACTTTTGGGATAATCCATGCTTGCTATCATTCAACCCTATATATAGTTGATAACTACTCAGACATAATTAAAGTAAAAACAATAATCTGAATGTAATGCATAGATAAAATATTGGGGTTCCAATACAAATCTCCCTTAGGATTTGTGAATCTTCTCCCCTAAAAACTTTAAAACTATATTGGAATGCTGGTCCACACAATCTACCACTTGCACCCCTCCACACCTTGCTGCTTTCTTTTTTTGGTGTCATACATAAAGTATAAATATAAAACCCTAAAATCTAGGTCAAAACTCGTCTATTGGTAATCATGTAATCTTGTGTCTTGTCTCTAACTTGGGCTTGAAACCGGCTGTCTGTGAATTGATTATCAATCAAAAGTGTGAAGCATCGATCGATCTTGATCATGTAACATCGGTCGACGCCAAGGTTGTATCGTCGATCGACGATAGTCTTGTACTTCGACTCTCCCAATGATCTGCTATGGATTATTCTCCTCTAAATTCTCCAAAAGCTATGGATCATATATCCCAAAATGTACATGGATCTGTAAAGACTTTAAAACATAGCATAGACACACATAATAGACCCTAAATAGAGCCTATAACATGGCCTAAAATGGTAATAAATAGGCTATATCACTTATGAGAGCTCCAAAATCTATAAAGAAAATACCAAGGCATATCACGACAAAATGATCATCAGTAGAAGCTTTCAACCAAACGATAAGGTCTTGCTCTTTAAATCCAGGTTGAAGCTGTTCCCTAGATAATTGAGATCAAGATGGTCCGGACCTTTCACCATCAAAGAAGCTCGGGCCTAGGGAGATGTGGTGTTGCTGGACACAAAAGGAGGAGAGTTTGTTGTGAATGATCAGCGTTTGAAGCCATACCTTGCTGAAACAACCATCGCCGAAGGTGAAAAACTTTCCTAAGCGACCCTTCTTCTGCCTAATTGGCCAAGCCGAGTCAAGCTAGTGACTTAAACCAAGCGCTTGATGGGAGGCAACTCACTGGTAAGTGTATATATATATTTCCTCTTGCATTTTCTAAGTTTTTAGCTTCAGAAAAATTTGAGATACGTTGCTCTCAATCCGGAGCAACCACTAGGAACAACCTGTTTCGACCTACTCGACTTCTCCACTCCAGGTAAGTGTCTCGCAAAAAAAAAATGTTTTTCTGCTTAGACTGCCCACTCTCTCACTTTCTCCCACTAACTCCTCAACTTCCCCTTTTTGGCGATTTCCCGTAAATGTTTTTAATAAACCCCTAATTTTCTCATATCTTCTCGGATTCATTTGTTTTTCATTCTTACCTCCTAAAAATTTCGAGACTTTCTATCCCTGTTACACTTATTTCCCCGATTTCGCAAGGTGAGCGACTTGATTTCTCACCCTTCTTCACCTATATCGCGAATAGCTTTGAATGTTCCTCTTCTCTTACACTTGAATAGATTGATTCTACATTATTTCAGTAGATTTGACCGCTCCTTTTGCTGCTAGGATAGACTTGAGAAGTTGGATTGAGTAGAGTGTGAATCATTTGAATAAATCCAATTAGGTGAGTTAGATTGAATCATGATTGTCGATTGAGTGCTCCACTTCTTTGGGGACTGAGTTTATCGAGTTGGTTCTAGATTTGGTTGAATCGATTTGTCTTGCTAGAAATGACATAAAAGTTGGGATTTTAGAGAATTCTTTTGATAAACCCAGTGTTAAATTTTTCTATCTTGATGCGGTTTCTTGATGAAGTTTGTGATGGGGTTACTAGAAAAAGAATGGATTTAACTCCAAATGAGATTGGTAACACAAAATCTTCCATCTTTTTCAAGTAACCCAATAAGCAGAACTGACTGTGTTGTGTAATTCTCTATTTTTCAGATGCCTCCAAGCACCAAGCAACAGCTATAAAGACATATAGCTGTCAACCTCGCCAAGCTTCTCCAGTGCCTACATCTGGTGATGTCCCGGAAACTTACACTTGGCCTCGAGAAGAGGGAGTACCGATTAACGTCGATGATCCAAACATTCCAGACTTTTCAGAGTTTGGCTGGGACAAGGTGAAAGCTCGGCATTACAATGCCCTTATGGAGATCAAACATGTTCCCCATGCGATTCGTCCACACCGTCTTTCTCCATCAGCTCGGCCTCCACGACGTCGTACATGCTGTCCTCCACTCTGTAAGGATAGCTGACCTCTGATATGAGACACACACACTGTACCCAAACCTAGTTCAGCAGGTCCTTGCAACAGCATAAATCGGCTATGAGAACCCCAACCTGCCCTCCTTCGAAAACTGCTCCTTCTCCTTTATAGTGAGTGGAAAGATGCACTCTATCTCGCTGGAGAAAATCACGGAGGTCTACAACATGAAGAGGAGCCACAATATCTATTCTTCTCCAAGAAATTTCCACCAACCCAGCCATATGGGAACTGATTGGAGCAGGGGAATTCAAATCCAAAACAGCCAGACAGTCACAGATCTTAAACCCCACTCTCAGGATAGTTGCGAATGTTTTGGGCAACCTCCTCTTTTCCAAAGACCAGTTGTCCAAAGTAACCAATGGCACGCTGCAATGATTTATGCTGGGGTTCAGGATGAGATCCGAGCCGCAAAATCTGGGATGCCAGTTGCTCACATGAAGACTAGTCCTGGGAGCGTGCTGATATATGCGATAAGAAATACAAGCTGATGAAGGCAACCAAGAAGACAGATCGATGCGGAAGTCTTCTCACTTCATTGTTCCAACATTTTCAGATTGATCTCAGCCCCTACACATTCAATGCCACTTTTGAGTACATTGGCATCCCGTACCTGGAAAACCCTGAATTTATCTCACCTTGTTCTCCAAAAGATTTCGGCTTGGAAAGGTTACTCTGAAACGACTTAGCTTCATTTGAACTTGAACCTAATCTTGACTGCAATTCTTCTTATTATGGGCATTAGATCAGGGGAACGACAATACACTTAGGACTTCTTATCCTTTTTTATCCATCTTGCTGATCCTGAGCGGCTAGCTCATCTTTAGCTAGTTCCCACCCTGCACCTTAACCATTCTACCACCTTCATGCATTTGTTTTTTAGTGATTATATGTGCAGATATGTGCAAAAGGTAGCATAGGAAAGAAGCGACGCAGCCTATTACTCGTTACTTATACAAAAACTTAAAAAGTCGAGAGAACAACTGGATCCAGGGAGCAATTGCCCCCTAGTTGTTCCCTACTAGTAAGCTGCGCAAGAGTATGGTGAAGGAATAGAAAGGTCGTGAGCTCAGAAGCACCAGCGGTGTTCACATGTTACCTCCTTTTTCATCACATCAGTATTCCTAACTTGAGGTATATATATGTTATTCAGCCAAAAATAAATCTCTATTTTAATTCCTTAATGAGTATGAGGTGATGGAGAAGGGGAAGAATCCAAAGAAATATGCCGCTGGGAAGGTTGAAACATGGTGGAGCACCGAGTCCAAGTAATGAAGAGCGGGATGGTGACCGGAACAGCCTGATCCTGAACTAAAACCGTCATTCCAAAAGAAGCAAAACGAGTAGAGGCTGTGGACATCAATGGATCGATCATCTCTTGCAGTTTTGTGCGATATCCTTCATGCTCTACAAAGAAATGGTAAACCCTAAACACTCTCATTAGCTCCACTAAAAGACTTAAATGGCCTGTTTCACACATAGAACAGCCTACCCTGACTAATGCATGTGATGAGAAGCTCACACCACTCTTAATTTAATGTAAGGGTTTTTGTCTGGAAGGTGTGACTTTTGCAGGTTTGAGATATAAAGTATGCAGCCGATTTTCAACAGCTGTCAGTGAGGGTTTGGTAAGGGTGTGCTGTCCTAGTCAACTGCTTGTATGGTTCAGAGATCTGTGGTTAAAGTATGGATGCTGAGAGTAGGGGAATTACCACACTTTCAAACATTTCTCCCTATTCTTGATACTTGACATTGTTTGAGGACAAACAAGGATCTAAGTATGGGGGAATCGATATGTTGTGTTTTTGACACATGTACATATGTTTCTAAGGTGTTTTCAGGTCTTTATCAAGTCATTTCAATTTTTTTTGAGTCATTTTTAGGTTTGGAGTAGGTAAGGAGGCCCTTGGAGGGACACATGGATAAAAGAATGTAAACTGGAGTTTCCTGCATAAGACCGAACGGAGCAACCTGATGGGTGCCCCCGAGAAGAGTGGAGCAGCCCCAAGTCTGTTCTCAATAATTAAGGAAACCAAGATACTCTCGGGATCTATCCTATTCCCCCCCCCCTCCCCGCCCTCTTCAAACCTGAGATGGGGGCGCCTTTTTTATAAGAACTCTCTCTATTCATCTTTATTTTTAACACTAGTTTTTGCCAAGAAGCCATACTTTCTATTTGAGTTTTGATACTTTCATAAGGGAGATGTCTCCATCTTTCTCGTTCTAGAGAAGATCATCCTGAACCCTATCTTTTACCTTATTCTATTGCATCATGTGTTATTCCGCATTGATTTATGTGTTTATGTGCACCACGGCTGAGTACTCGGCTTGTTAGTATAGGGTTCTAGGGTGTTGACCTCGTGAAATTAACATAGATAAGTACCTATCAATTGTCTTCATACATAGTTTTTCTTACCGCCTGCATTAACCTGATCACTTAATGTTTGAACCTAATTCTAATCTAGTCATTAACCATGAGCTAGGTTGCAAGATCCGCAATGAACGAGCAGTGCATCCCTAATCAGCGAAAGTAGATATTAGGGTGCTTTGTTAACTAATCAGATCTAAAATTTTATGCTTGTTGTCGGGCCTTGATAAAAGCGAGAGCTTAGGAATCAAGATCGATCCACAAAAGGAATATCTCCACGAGAATGGGCTGTTATATCCTAAGAAATGTGAGTTCTAGACTGGTCTGAATCGAACTTGAATATTTTTTGGTTGTCAATGTTAACACCCGATGAAGTAACCCTAAAACAACCTGTTACTTGCTTGCTACATTTTCTTTAGTTTAAAATCACCATTATGTTTTAGCTTGATATTAAATCACAACGATAAAGTGTAAACTAGTCATCTGGAATTGAATATAAAAATATTATAACAGCACTGTTAACTTGACATTAGCAAAGATCCAATTTTAGTGTATCAACTCCTTCTGTTAGAGGAATGTCATTAGAAAGAGTTAGATTCTCCCTGCTTGTTTGGGTATCAGCATCAGGCATGGAAGTTGGTGGCTCCTCATTTCTAGCAGTCTTGTCTTACAGTTTATCTTCTTCTTCTTCTTCCTATTTGATGTTTTAGTTTTCTACATCTTCTTGTAGGAATCTTTAACTGGGACCTACGAGTTGATCTTCACATAGAAATAGTTAGACATCTAGTTTTAAGTTCTGGAGGGCCGACGAGTCACGATGTTATGAAACGACTGCATCTTGGCAAAAGCCAAACCTATGTCAAGTTTTATACTGATTGTAGTCATTTACTTGAAGACTATAACAGACATATAGACATCAATCTCGGTAGCTATTACCATCAAGGAAACCGAGATCTGAATTGATCCATCAATAGACTAAGAAAGGGCCGACGAGTCAGGATGTTATGAGACGACTTCATCTTGGCAAAAGCCAAACATGTATCAAGTTTTATACTGACTGTAGTTATTTCCTGGAAGACTATAACAGACATATAGACATCAATCTTGGTAGCTATTAACATCACGAGACACGAGATCTGAATTGATCCATCAGTAGACTGAGAAAGGAAAATTTGGCGGATACTGCAGTAAAACATAGTGAGATGAGGAGCGGAAAACCACAACGTGGCGTACTTTCCAAACTATGACTCATACACAGAAGCAAATCCAATTGGAGGGGTCCATGGCCTCTGATCAGGCTTTGAAATCACGAAAATGAAGTGGCTTCAACGTTACGGGTGAAGAGATCATTTATTCTCTTCACTATTGATCGAGTTGGGAAATGTTTCTTCCAATTCTGACCTTCGATGATTGACCGTCTTACATCCGCATCTGGGATCACACTTTTGGGGGTAAACGACTTATTTCCACACGATAAGTATCGTATAGTAACAATTCCACATAATCTTTCATGCTCGTCTTAATTTTACACACTTTAAGTATATGAACATAATTGTACACATTTTAAGTATATGAACCTATTTACCCCCATTTTTAAAGATCGAAACCCAAAACCATACAAACGAAGATTTAGCTTGGTTTTGAATCTAAACTGATATTAAAGTAATTAAACCACTTGGTATAGAACTGAAATTAAAACCCGGCCCGACATGGTATCCAAATAGAACCCGACCCAATATCCAATTAAAAAGAGTTGGGTCGGGTTCTATTTGGATATCACATTGTGTCGGGTTTTAATTTCAGTTATATACCAACTGTTTTGATCGCTTTAGCTGGTTTGGTATCAGTTTAGATTCTAAACCAGTAAAACAAAGCTAAACCTTCGTTTGTGTGGTTTCAAGTTTCGATCTTTGAAAATATGGGTAAATAGGTTCATATACTTAGAATGTTGTGTGAAACTGTTACTATATGATACTTCTAGTGTGGAAATAAGTCGTTTACCATACTTTTCGCTATAAAATAACTGCTGTTACTGCACCTAATTGGAAGAAGGCCTGAAGACAGAGGCACCATCGGCTGAAACACTGAGATGACTATCTCTGTTTGATGATTGATCTCCTTGTCCGCATCTCTGCTGTAACTCTCCTCTTCATCAACAACGCTCTGACCTCTCCTTCAGCTTTGAATGTGCTCTAAAAATTGTAATGTTCATAGCTGGGCTTGATCCAGACCAGATGTATCAGATAAATCCCACCAATTCCATCTTATCATATTGAGGACTGTACCGGAAGCCCTCAATTCTTCCAAGTCTGAACTCGACTCTGTAACTTTCTCCTTTCCTTTACTTGACCATCTAAGAATCGATGACATCTACTTTCCAAGAATAATTGAAGAACATGATGCAGATCGGAGAAATAGTACGAGCCATGGTGGAAAATCAAAGATAAATAAAAAAAAGCAACAAAGAAAGAGATTTCGAGAGAGAACTACCTTGATCACGAGAAAAAAAAATGAGAAAATGAGTAAAGGGGACTTATATTAAAAATAAATGCGGCGCAACAAAAAAGAAGAGAAATCATCACTAGTTCTGGAACTCTAACTGCATCATGAGTTATTTCTTTCAAAGGACGATGATTCCACTTCTCTGAGAAAACCGGAGGTCTAGCTTCACAGTTAACAAATTAGTACGTTAAAATTGACAAATAACAAAGAATCAAGATAAACGATTTGCAGTAAACCAATGAGGACCGGTGGAAGCACCGAGATGGAAGCTTGAAGGTATTTGAAGGACTAAGTGTCAAGTTCTTTACTCTCAAGACCCGCTCTTGGTAATTCATCTAGATTGACTTCGTCTCTCACAATGAATTGGGTGGACTTATTATTGAATATGGATTGCATCCTTGACAAGGCTCATTTAATAAACTGAAATCGTCCCACTTAACTAAGAGGTAGTTAAAGGTGATATGTCGACTTAGAGGAAAAACAAAAGAAATCGGTTATAAATAGAGAAGACTTAACTTGAAAGATAAAAAAATACAATTACACAAAAATAGGCACAAGAACTAGGGTTTGTTTAGCGTTATTTTTCTTGCCAAGTTCTTTTCTTTTTCAAATTTCTCATCTTTTTCAAATAATCGAACCTTTGATTCATCAACAAATATCCTTCAAATAACACACGATCAAATTTATGCCTACTTCTATTACACTCCAATTTTTGATCTAACAATAATCACAATATTTAGATTTAGTCCTATAAAGTTGGTTTTTGAGGCATTATAAATATGAATCTTGATGAAAATAAAACATACTCATTTTTCCAACAAAATTGATGGTTCTAAACATTCATTTACACATTAAAGAAAAGCCATAGATATTTGCTTCATTTCGTTATTTAAAAATTTGTTTTTTTCTCAAGATTTCATAACATGCATCGTCTTTCCGACACACCACGTTTTGATTAAACGACAGCTGTTTAGCATTTAAAAATTAAAATTATGGCGAACAAATTTTTTTTTGCAAAAGCAAAAAGTTAAGTGAGGGGTGAAATAAAGCTTTTTCTTTCTTCTCTTTCTTCCAAAGCTCAACTTCGTTCGGCGTTTCTTCTCTTGCTTCGTTCCAGTGGCCGACAGCTTTTCTCCAGTCGTAGTTCGCCACCCCATCCTCAAGCTATCGTTCAGTATGTCCTCCTTCTGCCTCAATGACCCCGTGATCTCTTCCTTGCTTCAACCATCTCTGGTCCCGTCGGATAGCGGCCGAATCCAGTGGTTCAAAGCGGTGGCTGAGTGTGTGCTTGGACTCTCCAGAGTGTTGGTGAAGTCATGGAAGGTTGATCTTCAACAGTAACACTGTTCCGGAGAAAGATCTGGGTTTCAAGAGGGCTGGATCTTGGTCAGATTTTCCTTGGAGGGTTCGTGTACGACGTTGGTGCCTCTCTTCACTGGCCATTGCTATGCCTCCTCTTCTCTCATATTTTCTCTCTTTCGAAAGCCAATATGGAAAAACAGACATGAAGTAAATTATAATGGATAGGATGCATGAAATTATTGATATGCGAGAAGAGTAAATGTTAACTAGTCCGACCCCTCTTGTCCCAACTCTCGTATGTTGACAAAGAAGTGCATTGTCGACCAATGGCTAAGGCCTGGTGCCGATCGACAGCAATCAGACATAAAGTTCATTCACTGTGCTAACTAGACCAGCTCTCGCATTCATCTAACAACCTAGATCAATAGAATCAATTCTGACACAGAACCTACTCTCGTGGTTGTCTATGTCTTAAGTTCAGATTCTAGTTAGCTCCTCTAGAACGAAAGCATTAAACACAATTCCAAAGATTGATATTACTTCATCCTAGAAATCCTATTTTGGGGCTAATTCATCAATACCATTATGAACTTTAAATCTAATAGGTGAATTACTCAGACATGATCAGAGAAAACATGATGAACTGAATAATATAATGCATAAATAGTAAATGGTGTTCCAATTCAAATCTCTGAAGGAGTTCAAATCTTCTCCCCTAAACTACTAAAAAGCTTAATGCAAGAAAACTAAAAGCTGTAAAATAAAACGTGGTCGATCTCTCTTTTCTCTCTTATGCCTAAACAATGGAAGAACCCATATAAACTAGGTCAACACTTGTCTAGGGGAATTCTCGTAATTTGTATTGACTTGGGCTTGAAGTTGGCCAACATTGTGCGAGTGCGCCGTGGAACTACAACAAGGATGCTCCGTCGATCGATGGTTATGCTTCACTTCGACTCGTACTTAGCTGAATGTGAACATCTATTGGATATATTTTCTAAAATTCTCTAGCAAGCTCCATGATCTCCATAATGCTCTTAAACGTACTTGGATCTGTAAAAACTCTAAAACATAGTCCAAACACACATAATAGACTCCAAATAGGGTCCAAATGATGGTTTAAAACTGGTCAATAAAAAGGTATATCAACTCTCCCAGACTTAACATTTTGCTTATCCTCAAGCAAAACAAAGGTAGTATGTGAAAGAGGTTTGAAAAGCGGGGACTCACATAATGTATAAGTATAACTATTACCCCTACTATATTGCAACTACGTCAAATAATGCTAACTAAGAAAACTGTATATGCCCTATCCTAGTATAGAAACCAAATTCATACTATAAGCAACTCAAAAATTCTAATTTGACTCACCCCTCTACTTTTCTTTTAATAAAAAAATAAAGTGCAGAGTTTACCTTGGGAGTATTAATCAAAAGACACATGGGCTCAACTCATGCAAATCTGCATGCACATGTATAAAGCCTTTCCTGATCCCTTCCTTCTCTTTTCTCTCTTCTCGAAATCATTTTAAATCTCAAACTAAATGGAAAATGATGCTGATAGTCCATCATGCCGTCGTATTTTTGATTTTTTTTTTCCTTTTTTTTACAAAGTTGTAGGCGAATAGTGGGGTCATCTGTAATGTACTTACCCCTCACTTCCTACAATGTGTGATTATTCTTTTGAATTAGAATAGTGGGGTCATTGGTAATGTACCTAGGCCTCTGCATTTTTTATAGATGCTGAAGAGAGAGAGAGAGAGAGAGAGAGAGAGAGAGAGAGAGAGAGAGAGAGAGAGAGAGAGAGAGAGAGAGAGAGAGAGAGAGAGAGAGAGAGAGAGAGAGAGAGAGAGAGAGAGAGAGAGAGAGAGAGAAGAGAGAGAGAGAGAGAAGAGAGAGAGAGAGAGAGAGAGAGAGAGAGAGAGAGAGAGAGAGAGAGAGAGAGAGAGAGAGAGAGAGAGAGAGAGAGAGAGAGAGAGAGAGAGAGAGATGAAGAGAGAGATGAAGAGAGAGATGAAGAGTTGAATTAATTTTGTTCTTTATACAAGACATATATAGACATACAAAATGACAAATATATGAATAAACAAAGACTTTTCCTATATGTAGAAAAGAGAGAGAGAGTGAGAGAGAGAGAGAGAGAGAGAGAGAGAGAGAGAGAGAGAGAGAGAGAGAGAGAGAGAGAGAGAGAGAGAGAGAGAGAGAGAGAGAGAGAGAGAGAGAGAGAGAGAGAGAGAGAGAGAGAGAGAGAGAGAGAGAGAGAGAGAGAGAGAGAGAGAGAGAGAGAGAGAGAAAGAGAGAGAGAGAGAGAGAGAGAGAGAGAGAGAGAGAGAGAGAAGGGAATCAGAAATAAACAGACTAGTACCTTACAAACTTGCAGAAGAAATCCGATCCGATGTATGCCAAGCCGCAAAGCAAGCAAAATAGTCAGTATTAGGTTGAAGATCAGCTTTGGTTCCTTCAAACTTTCTAAGTAAGTGTGATCTAATGGCATGATGACCTACTTTGTCATCTCTAGTAATCTCTGCAATGAACATTTCTAAGAGCGGTGCTATAGTGTGGTTAGTCAATAAATAAATTCTGATCATAATCCCCTTCTTGACTCAATAAAAACTTTTTGCAAAACCTAAGTAAATAACATATAAATACTCAAATAAATGAAAACATCAGCAAACATCCCCCCCCCAAACTTAAATAACACTGTCCCCAGTGTTATCATGTCCGGTTCGGTTAAGGGAAAAACTAAATGATAAGTAAAATGTAGAGAGAAAGTCAAAGTTACCAAACTCATAAGGAGTGTCGACTGATGGTGAATTATGATTGTTGACTGATGGTGAATCATCCCAGCCCTCGACCGATGGTGACGTGTTGATGTCGACCGATGGTGAAGTGTTGATGTCGACCAATGGTGATTTTGAACTTCTCTACTCCTTCCTTGAAAACCTAAAGTAATTAAATAAAAACCGTAATTAATAAGTAAATAGTGAAAAAAAAGTTAAAACTTGTCTCCCACTCAGCGTTTGGTTATAGTCTTAAGCTCGACATTTGGACTTCTGGACTAGTAAGGTGGTTCATCGAACCAATATAGAAAGCATGTATCCACATACTCTCTGTCCGTCTGAAACCATGCACTGATAAAGGTCCTAACAGCTTCTTCTCCTCTGGTTCTCAGGCTGTCGATTCTTATCTGAGCAGTCTCCATTGTACCTATTCTTTCATGGAGTGTTTGAATGCATCCCGTAAGCAAGTTAAGCATGGCATCAGTGGGCTCTAAAATATCATCCAATTTCTGGTAGATATTATTCCTCATCAAGTCTTGAGAAAGGTAAACTCCATTAAGCATGTCTTCCAATAACGTCTCTGTTACCAGCCTCTGCCTAAATATCGTGTGATGACTATCGATCGATGGCCTAGTGTTGCCGTCGGTCAATTCTAAACTAATTGCTCCAATCGATTGTTGTTGAATAATCTAATGAGTGTAGTCCATCTTCTGCTTCATCTCTTCCATGCATGTGGTTAACCAGCCAATAATGTCGTGGAACGGGTGGTACAAATCATCAAGCCTCTTGTAATAGTCATCCATAATCATCTCCTGGGCTTTGTAATTTCCTTTTACCATGTTGATGAGGGGGGACGAAGGTGGATTTGATGGTGTTTATAGCTGTAGTGCCAGTTTCACATCTGATGAGACACCAAGCGTCCTAGTTAGGTTGAAGCAAGGAGATGGTGTACCACTACAATGGGTAAAAGGGGATATCTCTTCCGTGGACGGCCATGTAGTCTATCGTGGGAGGACAAGAATATTTTTTTTTGTGACAGTGAGTGAAGTAGGTTGTCAGGCAGGGAGTGGGTTGGAAGTTAAGGATAATGTTTACCCACTTCGCTATGTTGATGGGAATGGAGTGCCAACTCACGGTATTGCTGTCAAGTATAGACAATGTCTTCTGGACTATCTTCTTCATTTTGATATGCGGCATGAGTGTCGGTCGATGGTTTAGGTTTGAGTTGTATGCTGAGATCGTCGACCGATTGTTGAAGCTGATTGTCGATCAATTTTTTATTCCACAGACTTTTTCGTTAGCTTAAAATCACAGAGGCATGTGACAATAAGACCTGCTTCTTCCATGGGAATACCACGATACTCAATAATTTCTTCTTCCTTGTAGTCCTCATCATACTATTGGTTAGTCGGATCATATCCTAAATCAGGATTTTGAGTGTCGATCAATATAGAAGGGTGGGTGTCGACCGATTGTTGAATTTTGTCCCCGTCGACCGATTTTTTAGGATGGGTGTCGATCGATTCTCCATTTTCCGACTCCTCCTTCTGCTCAAAATGTCAGAAACATGTAGCTATGAATCCTGCATCATTACCCCATTCGATTAGAGCAGTCCAGCTCTTGACTTTAACAGGTTCATAAAAATTATTTGAATCAATTAAGGATAGATAAAGAATGTTTGTCTTCATGTCGCAGATAACTTTCACAGTGCCTGTGAATGCTCTTCCAAGGAGTAAGGAAGAGTTCCAGTCACTCTTGATATCCATCACATGGAAGTCTACTGGGACTAAGAAGTTGCAAATCTGCACTTGGATGTCTCTGGATATCTCTCCTCAATTCACCTTGGAGCAGTCCAAAAAAGTGAATGAATTAGTGAAAGGCTCCACTTTTAGGCTCAGATTTTCTGCCATAGCTCTAGGCATGATGCTGACTGCTATCCAGTATCGCAGAGGGCATTGAGATACTCGTGGCTTTGGACAAAACATTGAACCACAAACTTTCCAGGGTCAATTTTCTTCTTGAGAGTGATCCTCTGCTTCAGCTTCTCTCTGAGGCCATTGAACATGCCCTCAATGTCCTCATATGTCTCCTTGGATTCCCTGAAAACATCCATAATCTATGAGTACAATACGCTTCATCAAATTGAGTATCTAAGGGAATTTTAAAAACTCTTTTGGCAAAGCCATCCATCTCTCTGTCAGTTGCTTCTCTTTGTAGATGTTTATTAATCTTTTACTTCCTTCTGGAGTGTCTTTCTGTTATCATTGGCTCAGGTGTATCAGCGTGCTGTTCTGAAGTCTCCCTAATCAGATGTCTAACAAACAAGCTTGCATTAGACTTGGTAGACGAACTGGTTCTGCTGTTGAAGACCGTCGATCAATGTTGATGACTCGACATTGATTGATGTTCGAAGACTCACAAGAAGCTACACACTCTGAGGGTTCCGTCGATCGATGCTCAGTAATGGGTGTCGATCGACACCAGGGCAAACTGCCGAAAGACATAGCACTCTCTACTCGGAAATCTCCCTCTTGGAGCTGTTCTCTCTTCACCTCTTGCCAAAAATCATCACCTATCAATGCACTAAGGTGATTTTTCTGACCAGCTTCCCCCTTCTCTTTAAAAGGGTCTCATGTCTCTGAATGACCTCACTTTTCTGGACCCCTTGATTCTCCAACTTCTTGACATGAGTGCTGAGAGTCTCAAACTTTTTGTTGAGGTTGATGTATAGAGCATCTATTTTTCCATTGAAATTCATAGTCATCTGTTGCTGCTGCTCCAATACTCTGTTAACCATAGCTTCTAACTTTTTCTTCTGAGTCTCTGGAGGTGGGTTCTGATAAGAAGATCCAAATGTCTTGTTGTTGTAGTTGGGCCTTTGCTACTGTGAACTCTGGTTGAAGTTGCTCATGTTGTCACCATCAGATTTTATGTTGTAGCTCTGAATTCCCTGTCTCTGATACCGTTTCCACCAAGAACATTCACATCTTCTTCTTCTTATATGGCCTTCACTTCTTGCGTCCTGAGAAAGTTCTGAACACTGTCCAGCTTTGCTTTGACTTCATCTATCTGCTCCTTGCTCAAAGCTGGAGCTGATTTCTTCTTCTCATAATAAGTGCTCTTGGCGCTATTGCTAGACGCCAAGTTCTCAATAAGCTTTGTTGCTTCTTATGGACTCCTAGTGCTGAAATTCCCTTCACTAGCTTTGTCTAAAGCCATTTGGTACTGCAGATGATCAATATAAACACTAATGAAATATTTCCTTACAAGACTAAAAGATTAAGGCCAATCCGTCTCTTCCTCGCCGTGCTCAGCTCCTCTATCGTCGCTAACCCATCTCCAGAATGTCACGATTCTCCAAGCTTCATCGTGTTTTGTTAGGTCCCACGACTGTGTCATCGTCTCCTCCTCTATGTTGTGCACTCTGCTCCAAGCACCATCTCCGTTGCTCCATAAAAGGCTCACCGTCATTTTCAAGCTCCAGGTCCGGCGAAGAGCAAGGCCGATCCTTTCCAATGGCTGGCTTTTCTGTATTTTCACTAGGTCCGTCATATTTCTATGGTTTTTACTTTTGCCCCCAAATTTTCACAATTGCATAAATGACCTCACGAATTAACCCCAGACTATTGATTTAGCACTCTAGACCTCCTTGTAATTGCACAATTGTCCCTTGTCTCTTGAAGTCTTTCAAAGCAGCCATAAACTTTGCAATTTTCTCTAATATCCTTAAGATTTCACCCCAAGCTTTCATATATGTCCTTTAGCCCGCGCTTTATGAAATTATGAATCAATATTAAAACCTAAATGCAACCAAGGATGATCATAATAAGCTAAAACATGATTATAAAAATCACTGAATCATAATATACCAATTGCATGAACTGCTTAATGGTGGGCGCTTAGAGTCCTCTGCTCTTCAAAATTTTCGAAAGAAGCCAACTGTCGTTCTTCTTGCCAGCTCCTTGTTTAGGAGACTAACATTTTCTTAAGTGTTTTCTTGTGAGAAGGGACCAGAGTCGAGTGCCTTAACCTTGGCTTTCTTCCGCTTGTATCACTCTGCATTTACTGTTGGTTTCTCCTCCTCAAATTTGGATTTACAAGAGTCATTTTGTTCTGCTTCTGGAGGCTATGGCGTCTGGAGTGAACTCCTTAGGGTGATGGCCCGACCAGTACGTAGTCAACCTTTCTTTGCATGTCGCCTCACCGGAGTTGCCTTCGGGACAAGCTGCGGCTCCTCGGTTTTTTCTCTGATTTTTTTTCTCCTCTGCTTTTTCGCCCATGTTACAGGTCCGGTGAAGAGATTAGGTGTTGATCTACTGTAATTTAATATGGATGTTGCGTTGATTCTAGAATTAGCTAAGCTTTGCTCATAGTCTCTAGATTGTGAGCAAACCTCTATGTTTTCAAAAGGGTGCACTTGATACATTAGGATTTGAGTTTCAAAAACTATGTGTATCCTTGTGTTATTATTACGGCAATGAAATTTCATATACTTATAAACAAAAGGTATCGTGTCAATGGAATTTTATTCAGGATTTTAAATCATTTTCTTAAATTTATAGTTGAACAGTTTTAAATGAATACTAGACTCTAATCTGCATTTTTAAAGTACGGAAATATGTTTTAATAAAATCTAATTTACAAAACAAAATATTTTAAGATTTTTAAAATATATGCAATTATATTTATATTTATATTAGAACAAAATTCATATAAGATATTAGTGAATTTTATAATCAATAATTTCAACCCTTTCCGTAATAAGTTTTTAATAAAATATCCATAGTTTATTTGATTAATTGTGTGCTATATATTTTTGAGAAATTTTTAATTATACAATATTTAATTTTAATTTATTGAAACTAAAATTTTTATATTCAATATTTAATATGAAAGATTTTTAAGTTTAAATGAATGTAATTTTCTATTTATGAAAATATAAATAAAGTAAGAATAATTTAATTTATTTCATATTAAATGAAACTTTTTTATTGTATCTAAACTTGAAAAAGTTATACTTTTTTGGTTTTTGTTTTCATATTATGTGAGTGTTTAGTCAATTATTTGATTTATAAAATAATATAAATCATCATAAAATTTATTAAAAAGGTGGAAATCAATGTTTATATTGTTTGGACACGAGATTAATTATTTTATTATTTTGGAAGCGTATATATTAGTATAATGTTGTTTGCATAATTATCAACTAGGTGGTTCTCTTGTGCTCATGCATGTGAAAAAACATTTACGTAATGGTTGAATTATAAAAATTGATACATATTTTTTAATTTGTTTAAAAGTTTTAAGTTATTTATTTAATTTATAAGTATAATAAAATATATTATGTATCATTATATTCCCATCTTAATAAGATATGCGATTTCACATATATTATTTTTATTATTTCAAATATTTATTTTTGGGATGTTGAATTACATCTATTATTTTAAGGTGAATTTTACAGATATAACTCAAAACTTGATTTTAAATGCAAAACTATACTCAAACATCAATCAAATGCAAAAATAATTCAAAAACCTTGTGAAATTACAACCAACCCCTTATGACCAAGCAAAAATAAAAATAAGAACTTATTTTTACGAATATAACCTTGGGAAGTCTTCTCAGTCTTATGAGTTTGTGTAATCCGTTTGGAAGATTCATGGAAGTCGTCTCATATAATTAATCTTTAAAATAATTTATAATTTTAAGAAAAATTCATGTAGGAAAAAATTGAAATCATGCAATTATTAACATTTGTAAATAATATAAATTAAAATATAATGAAATTGAATTATTATCAACATAGATGAGTGAATGTAGTGAGTCATGGTGTTCTTTCGTTTAGGGTTTGATAACATATGTTATAGTATTGTTTGTATTTTTAGTGTTACTTTTTGGAAAGTTTAAATTTTTGTTTGAAAAATTAAGTTTTTACCTATATGTGTTTTAGTTCTGTGTATATTAAACACTTTTTAAGTTGATTTTAATTTTAATGAAGTGTTTAGTTAGTTAATTAATTAAGTTTAGGGTTTATTTAAGGTGTCGATGACTTCTAAGAAGTCGTCCAATGGATAATATTTACGGGGTGGAAGACTTCCAGGAAGTCTTCTCGTGGTTTTTACATGAGACGACTTCCATAGAATTCGTCAATACCGGACCGAACCATTAATTTTACCATTGTACATTAAACTTAACCAGATAATTTATCAAACCTATAAATATTTTTTTCACTGTATGTAGAAAAGAACGAAACCCTAGCATTGTTTCTCTCTGATGCGATTTTGAAGGCAAATCTTCTTTTCCATTGAATCTCTCTTTTTCGTCGTTCTCACAGCTGGTAATCTATCCTTTTACGGAAAATCTCGTTTCTCCTTCATGCCGAAGAGTATTAAAGTAATTAAAGTAACCATCTGCTTCTTTCTTTTTTTCAGATCTGAAACTGCGTTTCGTTGAACTCCGCTGCCGGTAAGTTTTTCCTCTTTGCTCTCGAGTTCAATTTCATGAATTTAGGCGTTTAGCCGTTGTTAAATCCTAAAAGTGTAGTCTTGATCTCGTTGATTTTGCAGATCTATAACCGCTGGTGTCGTTGGCAACCATAACTTCTCTGACTGTAAGTCATCCATTTTTCTATTTATTTAGATTTTCCGGGGTTTGCGTCCTCTCATTCTAGTGAAAGACTACCCAGAAGACTTCCTGAGAGTCTTCCAGAATGGAAGTCTTCTGAGAAGTCATCTCAATAAAACTTACATGCAAGTCTTCCAGTATAGGAATTTAGAATAGTACGTTTGGTTTGTGTTCGAGATGCTGGTTTTTGATTTTTTTGCAAACTGGAAAATCGATATACCAGAACTCCCGCAGAGTATATATATATATTAGGGGAAAAGCTTATTCCCGTCAAAGGCATTTCCTATCGTACAGATGACTCGAAAATGCTTACTGCTGTAAGACAAGCTCTACATGATGACGAATATGAGGAGCTGAAAGACTCAAAGTTGGGAGTGTTCATCAAATTCAAAGATTTGAATTTTGGATGGGCATCAAGGCTGGTACATTATATTCTCAGCTTCCAGATTAAAATTAAGAAGAAGTATGAGCTTTGCAGCCTCGTTGGTCCAGAACCAGTGAGCTTTTCACTGATAGAGTTTGAACACCTCACTAGTCTGAACTGCGATTACATCAAAGACATGGAAAATCTGAGGTGTGAGGTTATGAAGGAGATGGCTTCTTTCTGGGAGATGATGGGAGTTGGTGTCTAGGCTGATCCAACTTCTGAGCAGATAATGCAGCATGTGAGAGATGCCAAGAGTGGACGTGGGATGATCGCATGCGGCTCGAATACCTTGCAATATTCACTGGACTAATTGAGGGGAGAAGTAATCAACCACTACAAGGGCTAGTCTTGCAAGGCTAGTTATGGATTTAGAAGAATTTGAAAATTATCCATGGGGAGAGTGGCATTCAAAGTGTTCATGGACTCTCTAAGGGGAGATTTAACAAAGACTTACACTGTTAATAGGTTTGTACAAGTTATCCATGTGTGGGTCTACAATGCGCTGCCAGTATTGGCTACTAATTATGGGAATCCCATTCCAAACAGACCGTCTCCACCGTTGCTGGCTTACAAGGGTGTTAAAGGACGCACATTTTTTAAAGAGTCCATCAGCAGACAGGTATTTAAACGTCACTCCCTAAGACTTCGCAAAAGACTTATACCTAAGTGTTCTGAGAAGTCTTCCAGAAAAGACTACGCAGTTAAGTCTTCTGAGAAATCTTCTAGAAAAGACTTCGCAGAAGACTTATAGTTAAGTCTTCTGAGAAGTCTCGCAGAAGACTTATAGTTAAGTCTTCTGAGAAGTCTTACTATAAGTCGTTTGGAAGACTTTTCAGTAGAGTTACCTATAAGTCTTCTGGGAAGCCTTTTTGGAAGACTTCTCAGAAGACTTAACTACAAGTATTTTGCGAAGTCTTTTACTTCCATATTTGTTAATCCGTCAAATATCTAAGTTGATATCTTTTATTTACTACAGACTAGCGTGATCAACTTTGTTGAGAAGGATTTGATGAAATGTTTCCACAATAGGACTTTGATGTAGAGGATACGGCTGGAAATAACATAAATTAAGTCATGATTAATACGAAACCTAAATGGAAGTGGACCATGGATTGCTGGAAATTTGTCGGTACTAACCCATGGGTCAATCCAATGATGCAGGTTGTTTAAGTGAAGATGGTAAAGAGTGCAACGAATACAGAGGCTGTTGTGAATGAAGAGAGTGGAAGACCTCGGAAGAAAGCTTGTAAAGATGCTTCTGTTGAGGATTCTGCAAAGGCTCGCAAAGAGGCTCCTAAAGATGCTTGTTCAAAGGCGGCTGTTGGTGGGGTGACCAAAGAACAGATTAAACAAGGCTTCAAGGACCTAGCTGATGCAATGAGGGATGATTTTGGGATGTGCCTTAGGGAGATCAAGCTTCTCGGGGATATGATGAAAGTTGTGGAGAAGAAGGTGATAATCACCAAAAAAGGGATTGCATCTAATGATCTTAAACTCATACTCATGTCCACCCAAAAGTGGCACCAACCCGGGGTTTGTACCTCTCCCAAAATTACAGAGAAGAGAGTCACTAGGAAGAGTGTTAGGAAACCGAAACTTGGATGTGCTTTGTTTCTTGTTTGTTCTTGGATGTACCATTTGTATGTCAGAACATGTGTGCTTTGTTTCTTGTGTGTGCTTGGATCTTTGCTTATATATGGATTTTTTTATGTGTTGCTTTGATATTTGTTTTGATTTTACCATTTGTGCTTGGATGTACCATTTTTATATATCAGAACATGTGTGATTTGAATTCATCTTGTACATCGAAATTGTAGAGTAAAGTGTGAATGGGGCGAAAGCGGGACTGAATGATGACGCCCAAGAACCGAGTGGGTCCACATAACTGAGTTCCTCGAAAGAGATGAGTCTTCTGATAGCAAAAGTGACAGAGGAGAAAGCTCCTGAACTGAGTGTTGACCCCAGCGTTGTTCTATTGGAAATACGAGAACCCACCATTTCAGATGTACATCAGGGGGAAACTAGAAGGCAAACAAAGAAGGATGCTGCTAAGGCAGTTGCCCGGGAAAAGAGTAATCGAGCAAGGAAAATTGCTGCCTCACAACCATCTCCTGTTTCAGTAAAACAACACAGCCAAAGCGATCATTCCAAAAACTAAGGTTGGTCGAGTCTATGATCCTTTTGTACCCGTTGACAAGAAGAAGACGAAGGTGCTTGTTGATTGGCTGAAACTTGATCCCTAATTGCTAATATCCCACAAAAGCTTGCATTAGTCTACAAAAAATTGATCTACTTCTTGTGTTTGCAGTTATTATAGAACACCTGCTCACAAAAAATCACCAGGTTCTCCAAGTTTTTGGTTCCACATCGTCCGAACCCCCTTATTATGGCTCATTGACTCGACAAATTTATTTTCACTAATTCAATTTAAATTCCCATTGCCAGTAAGTCTCTCAGAAGACTTCACAAACGACTTATATTAAAGTCGTCTATAAAGTATTCTAGTGAAGACTTCCCAAACGACTCACTGGTAAGTCTCTGGTAAGTCTTCCAGAATTGTTAAATATGTCTGACTTGTGTTGTTTTATATGCATCATATGGATGGTTTTATGAATCTGTTGAAGCTTCAGTACTAGAAGAATCCACAACATTTTAGGAGCAATAATTTGCTTTCTTGATCATGCTTTCTCGCGTATGTGGAGGGACAAGTACATGGACTTTAAAAGCTCCTAGTTCGATCACAACGATTTAGGAAGAAGGCTCCCTAGCGTGGTGTGGGATCTTTATGCATGCCTAGACCAACATTTTGCCAATCCAAGAAAATTTTGGGATTGGAGGTGGATGATATATATGTGCCAGTGAACTACAAGAATAATCATTGGATTGCTATATGGATATTGATCCTTAAGAAGAACATAGTCATCTAGGACAGCATTGTCAAACATATTAAACCTGCAAAACTCGCTGAGGTAATGGAGACTTTTGTCACATTGATCCCTTATTTGCTTGTTGAATGTTCTTCCTCTAATGAAGAACGTGTCAAATACACACTTGAACCATTCACATACGAGGAGGGACAACTGAAGTACCTCAGTGTCGAGCTGGTATTGTGGCGTGTACACTCTGAAGTACATTAAATCTCATGGTCTTGGCATGTCATTTCCTCCACTCTTTTGTGATAACAACATGAGGGATATCAGGGAGAATATGGCATGCGATACTTTTCAAAAGACCCCCAGCTCCCATGAGAAAGAGAACGAAGACAATAATGAGAACCTCGCAACGTATTAGCAGTGATTATCTATGATGTGTAATTTTTACTTGTAGTTGATTCTTTTGTATGTTTTGTAAGTTGTTTTAGGCTACGGTAATAGGGTCAGGATAGGATGAAATTTTTTGTAACCTATCCTCCTACCAAACTAGCCTTTTGTAGAAAACTAGTTTGGTTGTGCACTAACACTAGCTTGTCAGATAAACTAGTTTGTAACCTATCCTCCCACGAAATCTTATATTTTGTGGTGTAAAAATGTATAAATTGCAATTTTTCAAGTTATAAAAATATCATAACACAGAAAGTTCATAAAACAAATGTCTTAACAGAGATAAGTTCATAAACCAGATAAGAGAATAACACAGAAAGTCATAACATAGATAAGTTCATATAACAGATAAGAGAATAACGCAGAAAGTCATAACAAACGACTGTCACGAAGGTCGTCTGCTCCCAGACGTCTATCATGAAGGTAGCCGGTCCTTCAGACGACTCTCATGAAGGTCATTGGTCCCTCAGACGAATCTCACGAAGGTCGTTCAAAATATTGTACTGAAGGTAACCCAAAAGACTGTCCTTAAGGTCCTTCACTTTTGTTCTTACAATGTGTATGCATATGGCCAGTTTCTTTACATGTTGAGGATCTATAAACCATGTGTTGCTTCCGGAATTTGCGTTCTCTCCTCCTAGATAGCTCCAACCAAGATTTCTATCTTGATTTCTTCGGTCTCCCTGGACCATGCTTTACTTACGGAGGAAGGTATGTTCAGCATCTACGATTCCAAAAGCTAATGGAAACATCTGAAAATTACCATCTTGTTCGGCTGCAACTAACATAGCACCTCCATACTTCCCACTTAGGTGAGTCCCATCCACCACGATGACCCTTCTCTGATACTGAAAACGTTGAATATAATCTCCAAAAGAGAGAAATAGATACTTAAATCTATTCAGAGAATCGAGTTATATACCAGTGATAGAAACCAAATTTTCTAACGAGATTTACTCCAAATATGAAGACAGTCGCTCATACCCATCTTCTGTTGATCGCCTCACCGATTCTTGTGCATATAACAATGCTCTGTATGAAATGGTGTAATCAAGTGTCATGCCAAACATGTTCTTCATTACATCTTTGATATGCTGCAGAATCAACCATCAATGATTCCAACTCGATCTATGAAATACCTACCAATATACTTCGGAGTACAGTGCTTCCGCTGAGCTAGTCGATCTGTCATAAAACATGTATGAGTTTCCACATACTTGATTACCCAAAACGTGTTTGTCCCATATTTCATACTCGCTCTGATCTTCCATCCACAACCATTAACACGACATTTTGCCACAAGTAGAGTTTTCATTGACTTGTATATTCTGAACGAGAACTTACACTTCATCGCTGTCAACCGCAATTCTGAAACAAGTGCATCCTTGCTAACAAAACGCTGGTTGGCATAGATATTGTTAGCATTCGAGCTTCCTCCTTCACTACCATATGTCCTTTTAAAATCTTCAAAACACATATCATATTCTTCTTCCTTATCCTTATCTTCAACTTTTCCATACTCACTGTAATCCTCACCATCATCAACCGCTTTAGCAACATCAGGAATATCAGCATCCTCCTCCCCCATCATCATTTTCATCTTCAGCGAAATTATCATCATCTTCATCCCCTTCTTCATCTTCTTCATCTTCTTCCCCTACATCACCTTCATCTAAACCATTCTCATCTTGCTAAGGCCTGATACACAAAGACGTACTTCATGCATTTTAGTTATCTCGAGCAAGTTCCAAACTTGTCTATCACTTGTAACATAAATAAGAGGGGTGTCTGGAGCCATATGTTGCATCATTTCTTCTAGTAATGAGTATGTTAACTCCACAATCTTTGTGTCCATGTCCAGGACATTTCAACAAGTTCAGCAATGTGTCGAACCTTCACTCAAAAATAAAATTCTCGCTCCTTTGAAATTATCAACAACAAAATTCCAAGAGTCATCTTTCAACAACCATTCTCCATACACTACAGGTAACTGATGCATCATCTGAAAAAAAATCAAATTAAAACACATTAGCAAACATAGAACATCAAGTTCAAAAACCTCAACTGAGAAGAATTCCCTAGAAGTCCTCTCTTATTAGCAAGAAACTTTAATAAACATGAATATTGGTAACCTCATAATATCCCCAATTAAGTTATTATTTTCATTCAGTAGCCCCAATAATAATTAATATACATGAATTAACAAGAAAATGTTAAAAAGACTTTTATAGTTTTAGAGAAAATGAAAGTTTATTAAACATTGACGTAGACGACTTCCAAGGAAGTCTTCAAGCATACATTCTAGGAAGTCGTCAATTAGGTCATTTTTTCAATTGAAAATTTACAAAAGAAGACTTCGAGAGAAGTCTAATCTACAAATGGCTTATTTGAAAGTCATTCTTTGTAAATATTGGCTTAGTTTTGTTTTCAAAAAAATCTCAAAAATATTAGAGAAGACCTGCCGGTAAGTTGTCAAGGATAAACATGTTACTTTTGCATTTGACCAAATTGTGTCAGAAATTTGACTTTTTCTAGAAGACTTACAAGTAAGTCGTTTTGCTGAAAAATAAAACAAACATTTATTTTTACTACACAACTTATATATAATTCGTCTTAGGTTACTTTTGCAATTAGAAAATAAAACTTAAATATTTAATTTTAACTAGACGACTACGCGTAAGTCTTCCATCAAACAAGTTACATGGAAGTCTTCTGTGATATCCAAGGTTTGATCATAATATCAGAAAAAAATTCTTGAAGACTTCGGTGTAAGTCGGCTCCCGTAGGACATACATTTAAGTCTTCTAGTTAAAATTAAATATTAAATATTTATTTTTCAAATGCAAAAGCAACCTGATCAGACGTGTATATAAGTCGTGTAGGAAAAGTCAAATTTTTGACACAATTTGGTCAAATATAAAACTAACATGTTTATCTTAGACGACTTACCTGGAGGTATTCTCTGGTATTTTCGAGATTTTTTTTGCTAACAAAGAAAAGTGAAAAACTTCCAGATAAGTCGTCTCTAAAAATACATATAAAAGTCAATTGAAAAACTAACCTCTGCATTGATCATAAGATTTCCATGTAAATCTTCTACAGCCAGAAGACTCACACAGAAGTCTTCTTGGCTTACATATATGGAAAAAAAATCAATTTCATACCTTAAA
The DNA here is from genome assembly GCA_905132885.1 of Moricandia moricandioides. NCBI lineage: Eukaryota > Viridiplantae > Streptophyta > Magnoliopsida > Brassicales > Brassicaceae > Moricandia > Moricandia moricandioides. The sequence goes on from CAJHQQ010000187.1 coordinate 95,328, forward strand.
TTAGTGAGATAACTTCCTTAAGACACTTAAGTCTTCCCCAAGCACACATAAGCTCAAACGAAAGCGATCCACCAAGAATCATAAGCTTGAATGGCTCTATGAACCATAAAAAAATTTGAATCAAAATCTTGGGTTTTTAGATAAATATAAAGAGAAAGTGAAACAAATGTTTTTTCTTAGTTCATAAGAAATGTGATAGAAGGAGTGTAAATCGATTTTAGGTGCATTAAGAGCTTCAAATAGGCTTTTCATGGTGGTTGGTGTATTGATGAAAATGACATTATTATAAATATTTGATGAAGATGAGAATGATAGAGTAAAATACTCATTTTTGAAAAAAAATAATGACATTTTTTTTTGAACAATCTGAACCTTTGGGGGTGAATAAAGTAAATGAAAGTTCCAAATGAAATTATGGTTTAGTTTTATGTTTGACTTAGAGTTTTGAGTCATATCTCCAAAAAGCCCTTATTTAAAATTAAACAACGATTTTTATCATGTTAAAATTGGATTATTATTTTCTTAAATTCAATATAGTTCAGTGCAACTTCTTATATTTGTATAAATTGGTATATATATATATATATTTAAATAGGAAACATAAAAATTATGTTATAGTTACATTATTAAACATAATTTATAATATTTTGAAAATTCATACACTAAGATTATAATTATTGGTTGATTTTATTGTTCATATTAAGAATGTTGATTACTCATAGTTTAGTATATTGGATTGTATCAAATTTCTTGAAATGATCATAATTTTTTGGTTACAATTAGACTAAAAAAATTAATTAGATTTTGCTTACGCTTATGTTAGGATGATAAATATATTTTTTAAATCATGTATAATTTGATATATGTTGTTTTCGATAAAAATTAAAAAGTTAAAGTGTTTAAATTGTTAGAAAAATTCTAATCATTTAACTGAAAACATATTGATGATAATAAATACTATTTATCTTATTGCAGCCTCACATTTTTAAATATTTATTTGGTTTTAAAATAATCATAAGATATAATCATTTTTGAAAGATAAGATATTTAAAATTAATAGATATTTTTTTTTTGTTTTAGGAAACATAAAGAACAATAAAACTAAAATTCAGTTTATATAAAAATCTATGTTTCTATTTTATAAATATTTTTTTTTAATTATCTATGTGCTCTATTTAAAAAAAAATAATTTAATCACAGTTTTATTAAGAAAAATGAAACATAAATAATTGTTATAAATGGCAATCATGAATAATATTTTTAGTTTATTGAGGGTATCAATGTAATAAATAAGGTGAGGCCGACACTATGAGAATCACTCCTCAAATAATATTATAGAGATGTGATTCTAATGTTTTCAATAATCATTAATAACATTTCTGTAATATAACAAATAACTAAAAGTTATGTGCAACACAATGGTCCTATTTTAGTAAGATAGTTGCCCAAACTTTAAAGGTTCTCTATCAGAAACCCTTATAAAATTAAATTTCATCAAGTAACATTATTTCAACGTACAATCACCTTACATTATATGAAAATTCATAGAGAAGTAATAAACTTTTGATCCTTTTAGTTACTGTTTCAGCAATCCAAAAACATCAAAAAGATTATAAATTTTGAGAGCTCAAATACTTATTACTGGATCAAGTCAAACACGAGATCAACTCAAGAGAGGATTCCCTTTTTGTGGAGCTGGACACTTGAAGTCACGAGGTGGAGTCTTACCACAATTGATAAGAAGCTCAAGAGCAATGGGAATAACAAGGTCAATATTGAGAAGCCTAGCTCTAATGCTGGTACAGAGACAAACCGCTGCGTCAAGATCCAATAAACCTCCAAGAATTGGGCAACATTTCTTCTTTGCGTTGCTTTGCCCTAGTCCGATGTGAATCAAACCGCCTAGCACGTCCACACAAGCGCCTAACTTGAGCACATTGATTGAGCAAGTCTTTTGTTTAGGCTTTACGTACGGTGGTGGGGGCGATGGAGTTGGGGGTGGTGGTGGCTTGACGTACGGTGGTGGGGGAGATGGAGTTGGGAGTGGCGGTGGCTTGACGTAAGGTGGTGGGGGCGATGTAGTGGGAGGTGGTGGTGGACGCGATGGAGTAGGGGGTGGTGGTGGCTGGACGTACGGTGGTGGAGGCGATGGGGTTGGCGGTGGTGTTGGCTTAACGTACGGTGGTGGGGGCGATGGAGTTGGCGGTGGTGGTGGTTTAACGTATGGTGGTGGGGGCGATAGTGTTGGGGGTGGCGGTGGCTTGACGTACGGTGGTGGAGGTGAAGGGATTGGCGGTGGCTTAACGTACGGTGGTGGGGGCGATGTGGTTGGGGGTGGCGGTGGCTTGACGTACGGTGGTGGGGGAGAAAGGGTTGGGGTTGGAGGTGGCTTAACGTAGGGTGGTGGAGGCGAAGGGGTTGTTGGTGGCGGGGGCTTACTGGTGGGTGGTTTTGGAGTATACGGAGGAGAGCATGGAGTGTAAGGTGGTGGAGGCGGTGGTGGTGGCTTGGGGGTGGGTGGAGAGCATGGAGTGTGAGGTGCTGGAGGCGGTGGTTTCGGAGTGTCACTACATTCACAAGCGTAAGAGATGGAGAGGAAACCAAGAAGAAAAAGTATCACAAAGGAGATATTTTGTTTGTGAAGAAGCCCCATCTTGAGGTTTAGGGTTTAGTTAAAGTATAATTAAGGAAGTGATGAAGTACGTTAAAGTTGAATGTCTCCCTCTTTATATAAATCAAAGGAATCTCTAAGATATTTTTTTCTCTTTATGATAATGTTCTCATTATTATCATATGTAATGATGTGAACGTGCCAATTTGCGGTTTAAATAAGATGACTGAAGTTGAATTATAGTATAATTACATATTAGGAAAAAAAAGTGTTCCGCAATTTTCGTAGGTTCGTTGTGTCGAGAGTTGTAAATTTGAAAAGGTGTGATTTACACTCGTAGCAGTTTTTGTAGTTTTATTACCAATTTAAGGCAGTTTATTATACTTAGGCACTTTTATTACCAATTTAAGGCAGGTAGTTCTAATAAAAATATTAAACTTGCCCTGAGAATATTGTTAACCGTAAGTTGTTTTAGTTGGGAGCTTAGTTCAGTTTTTTTTTGTTTGGAATTTAAAATTTGAAAAATGGTTTAGTTACGTACTCAAGACAACTAATCAATTCGATTCAATCATTCTATCTATCTTCATTATATATATTTTTTCTTTTCGTATTTCCCAGAAACGGAGGAGACAAAGCGTGAGAGGATAGAGACATCGATAATGGAGTCGATAATGGCGGGTCAAAGATTGTGTATCGACGGACATGACGAGTACAAAATTGAGGCCCGACAAGGAAATATTCGAAGGTTCGTCTTTTGTTAACTTGTCTGTGGGTTTTGTCTGCGTGAACCCTAGCTGGAAAGTTGAATTACTTCGTTTTCTTTATGCAGAGAGGGGACCAAATGATGGGGTTAACGAGGGGCTCTCAATTAGGATTTTTGCGACGGATCGTTTTCCTCACCGGCGTATGAATTTCTATTCGACGGTGAATTTTCTTCTCTTTCAAGGATGTATTGGAAGGGTCCGTTGAGTGGGAACGGTTGCTTGGTTCTTGTTTTGGGAAGTTATTCTGGTTGCCTGCTTAGAGGTGTTCTATGTCAAGAAAGCTTGGGCATGTTATGCTTGTGAGGCAGTTGGTGACGAAGAAAAGGTTCAAAATTTGGCCATTATTTAGGGGTTATCCCTTCAGGGTTTCGTTGTTGGATTTTGGCGATGTCACAGGATTACCTTGCGGTGAGTTCGAGGAAATTTATGACGACGAGTACCAAACACCGCTGATGGAGGCGAACTATGTGTACTGGGACAAACTTATCTGACCTAACCGTAACGTGCCGGTCTCCAATTTGGTTGATATGGTTGCTGGAGATTTAGAGATGGCTGGGTGGAGGAAGCTGAAGCTTTGTCTGATCATAATTGTGGATGGAGTTTTGATGGCGACAACACAGAAACCAAAGACCACACTTAAATATGTCAAGCTTGTGGAGAACCTAAAAAGGTTCTTTGCTTTTCCATGGGGAAGGGAGTTAATCAGGTGGACTATAACTACGATGAAGCCTGGGCCAAGAGTGCTTGATAAGTGTGAGGATCCTGAAGGTGTATTTTGCGAACGTTTGAGGCAAGAGACAACAAAGATGGTTGGGTTTCCTTTGGCTTTCAGTTGGTGGTGTACGAGTGCATTCCTGGTTTGTTTGCTCGTTTGGTTGGTGATGACAGTGTAGAGATGATTAAGTATAGAGGATCAAAACTGCACAAACATGCGAGGCTAAACATATTGGATATCCTGAACGATGAACACAATTCCGGGGTAAGTGCTATTGGTTTCCCGGGTGTGTATACATTGTTTAGATGCACATCTGATGTGTGTTTGCACATGCATAAAAGGCTTTAAGTAAGTTTTCGGGTGTACTTACTTCTTTGAGTGTAGTTTTGTACACTGTGGCTAGTCGGCGTGTGATGTGTTCACATAAAATAAATTTTGTTGGTGTAGTAAGAAATTTGGTCGTGGACACTGTGGTGTGTGTATGTGTGTACACTATGGGGTGTACATTTGAAAAATGCCAATTTTATGGGATGTAATTGTGTACAATTTGGAAGTGTACATGTGGATAGGTGTTTTATTTGTGTATACCACAACCTTAGTATGCATATAATGTTTATAAATTATTTGTTTTTTGTTGTTTGTTTGTGTTTGCAGCTAATTGGGCAGCCGATGATCAACTACACGGAACCTGATGTCGAAGGTTGGGGTGTTTGGGACAATGAAAGAGTTGACCAAAGAGTAGATTTCATGGTAGGGCAGCTGAAGGAAGGGAAGGTGTTCGGTAAATGCGAGTGGGGGGGGGGAGGAGGGGACATGGGCAAGACCCTTTATTTCCATGGTACTAAAGAATAAAAGAAGTGGTAGGTAGATGTGTGTGCTGAGACTGATGGGGGAGCCCTTGCTATGAAGAAACGCGGCTTAGTCTTTACTTCAGCCGTGGCAAGGCGGGTGAGGAAAAGACGAATGCCTTACTGATTGGGTGTGTTGATGCGCCGACGAAAGAGGTGGAGATGCTGAAGAAAATGGTTAATAAACTAGAGAGACAAACAACAAGGAGATCAGGTGTTAAAGGCAAGTTTTCATCAATAAGGCGTGAGCGAATGAAGAAGAAAGCAAAAGCGAAGACGAGGAGCACCGGGCTAAATGATGGTGCATGTAATAATGAAAGAGGGGCTAGTCCGGTAGGGTTGGGAGATATGAAGGGGGGCGAAGGTGGATTTGATGGTGTTTATGGCCGTAGTGACAGTTTCACATCTGATGACCCACCAAGCGTCCTAGTTAGGTTAAAGCAAGGAGATGGCGTACCACTCCAATGGGTAGAAGAGGGTATCTCTTTCGTGGACGGCCATGTAGTCTATCGTGGGACGACAAGAAAAACTTTTTTGTGACAGTGAGTGAAGTAGGTTGTCAGGAAGGGAGTGGGTTGGGAGTTAAGGATAATGTTTATCCACTTCGCTATGTCGATGGGAAGGGTGGGAGTGAGAATGATGATGATGCTTATGTGGGTTGCAGTGCTGGAAATGACTTATCTGGAGATCTAAGATAATAGTTTGTGTAATTGTTTTGTTGTTAATTACACCATTGGTGTTGTATTAGCTTTTTGGTTGTGCGCATGATTTAGGGAGGCTTAGCGTTTTGGTTGGGGAAGTGATTAGGGATGCGGGAGGCAGTAGTATTGCAAACGATTATAACCAAAATTCTAATGCCAAGGTAACATATCGATTAGGAGAAGTACAATTTTAAAATTTTAATTCGTGTAAGATATGAACATATTCATATATCGTGATGGATATTAATAGCAATGTGGACTTTAGTTTTGGCTATCTGGACATTAGTTATAATTTATATCAGTCAATGATCTTTGTTTGTTCGCATTAATTTTGTTGTTGTTTCATTAATGCTGATATATGTGTGGTGTTTGAAATGCAGACTGGCTTTGATACGGGTGGTTGTAGCGCAAGGAGAACTTCTAAGGTGGTGGATAGATTGAGAAAATTGCGTATATGTGTGGATGAAAAAATTCTTCTTCCTAACACAATTATGTTGTGGTATGTTCATAAGGGTCATTATGTGGATATGACAGCCACGTGGGAAAGCGTGGCCGAAGCCGTTGAAGGAGCACAAGAGAAGGTAGATGAACTGGTAGATTTTGGTGTGACCATTGCATTTCTTCTATCTGGTGTCTTTTAGTAATATTAGTAGATATTGTACATGGTAACAATGTTTAAGGGGGACTATGTGGAATCACTTAGTGGGACAATGGATGATAGGGCCTGATATTTACCACTATTGTGCCATGATATCAGCCCTATTTAGAGTCTATTATATGTGTTTAGAGTATGTTTTAGATTATTTTCAGGTTCAGGTACGTTCTCGAGAACTTTGGTGATTATGGAGCTTTTAGAGATGCAGAACTGCGCAGATGCGTCAGATGTTTAGCTAATGATGGAGACCTTACCTCGGTGCGATTGAGCTTATATATTTACAGCAGATATAACTTTGATTTATATTTCCAATTCCACCTTTTTGAGGTCCATCTGACGATTAGATCTAAAGTTATGCCCGATTTACTGAAGTGTGATCTGTCTGCCTCGCGAGAAGAAGTTGTCGAGAAGATGAATGAGTTTTGATCGACGACCAAGGATTGTTGTCGATCGACAGTGATCCCAGAAGACAGGCCCGGCTTTTTTATGACTTACTTAATCTTAGAAGACACCACAATTTACCAGAATATCCCTGGACGAGTTTAGACCTTATTTATATAGATTTCTAAGCCATTGTTGACGGCTAAGCTTTATTTTATTATTTGTCTTAAGTTTTGGAGAAAAGATCAATTCTGCTTTAGAGATTGATTGGAACTCTTTGGTTTTATATTGGTTTCTATATCTATTATTTATTCAGACTATGATTTGTGTTATTGCTTCTATGTCTGAGTAATCATCTTGTTAGGTTTTTGGGATTTCATGTTCTTAATGTCAAACTGATAGTCATAGGATTGCTAGGTTATATATATCTATACACCACGGTGGCTTGTAATACTAGGATCTAGAGTAGTGGAATATCACGAGAGTGTGACTGATTGCTTGAACCTATAATCATAGGACAACTGAGAGGAACAAGAGTGCAATTAATTAATGTAACCCGATTCCTGTGTGGATTAGATATCTAGGCACATATGAGAGTTGGTCTAGGATCTAGCTGAACATTATCGATATGTGTGTTAATGCTTTTCTGAGGTAGTATCGATCGATACCCAAGCATTGGTATCGATCGACGCTCGATCCTTGTTTGCATGCGAGAGATGGAATATATAACTTAGGCATCTGATAAGTAATTGCATGCGAGAGCTGGATTACTTGCTTATTGAATTCGAGTTCTAGATTTTGATCTATTAAACCCTTAACATCCATGATTTGTATTTTGAATCCATTGATTGATAAATTCCTAGACCTAGCTATTATCAAACCAATCACCTGCTTACTTGTCTACTATTACTTCCTTAATCAAATATTTGCCTAGCTTAATCTAAACATTTATAGGCTATTATGTGCCCACGCTCCATGTGGATTCGATCCCTAAGTACTACAACCGAACCTTTTATTTGAGAGAGTAAAAAGTAGCTTATAGGGTTAATTTGAGAATGCATAATAAAAGCTACATCAAATTTGGTGTCGTTGCCGGGGATGGAGGATCGCCATTAGACTTGATTAATAGGTTTAGTCTAGGTTTTTATTTTCTGTTTCAGTTACTTACATAAAATTTTCCTTGTCTTTCAGGTACATGCAGAGCAGTACCAAAAGCAACAAGGAAAAAAAGTTACTTTTCTCAGACCCAACAACTATTGAACGCACCACCCACAGAGAGAAACGTCTAGCATCGATCGATAAAAACACTTCTACGTCGATCGACACCTCTCTTGGACGAACATCGACCAACACTTCTACTTTACCATCAATCGACAGTAACCGGCTAGTAGAGATGGTTGCGGCACTTATTCTGACTAGCGATAGGAATGGAGACCTGCATGACCCTTAGGGTTATCTGTGTAATGCAGCAGGTCATAAATTATATGCACATGAGGCTGTAATGCCTGAGAAACGATCGATAGCAGAGTTGATCAGGACTACTCTATTCTATATTAATATGTCTGCTATTCAACCTCGAGAAATCCAGGGGGTCAACAGACATATAAGACCTGCATACTTTACTCATGTGAGAGAGCACCTCTTTCATGACCTTCCCCATGAAGATCCCATTGAACACATTGAAACTCTAGAGGATTTTTTTTCTAGCATCCTGGAGCATGAAGAAACTAAAGACTATCTTCTATGCAACTTATTCAAGTATTCTCTCTCTGGGAATGCACTTGTTTGGCTGAAACTTCTACCACCAGGATCTGTCACTACCTGCGATGATGTCAATACTGCATTTCTGACTAATTTTATTGATGATGCAAAGACCGAAGATCTAAGGGATAAGATTTTGACATTCTCTCAGAGACCTATTGAAGGGCTTAGAAGCTCTTGGGACAGATTTAGGGAGTACCAAAAAGACTGTCCACATCATGGTTCAGAACTTTGTGTCTAGGAACAATATTAGGAATATGTATACTCAGAGAATGCAATAAGGTGTTACTAATAATGACAAGATGATTGAGGTCGAGGACAAAACTGATTTTGTACATGAAGTCTCGTTGGTGGAACAGGCTGCAGAAGAGGACGAGAATCATATAAATGAAATCTGTTTTCAGGATCATATTTAGAGGATGCAATCTATGATGGAACGAGCCATAGAAATTCAGCAGACGATAAGTGCATACTTAAATCTAAGATTGGATTCTGTCCAGAAAGAGCTGAATGGAAAATTAGAAGCCATGAACACCCATGTCAAGATGCTAATCACCCAGAATTCTCAGGTAACAGAAGCTATAAAGAGGCAAGAAGCTCTAGTTAAAGAGAAGGTTGAGGAGAATTAGAGGTATCAGGTTGTTGTCATCTTATATAATGACTTTGGAGAAGTAATCGAACATGAGAAGCTGGAAGAAGGTGTTTTTCTAGTAGAAATTTCTATGACCTTTGGCAGCTCGCACTGGTATCGATCAACAACATTAGATGAGCATCGATCGACACCATAGAATAGTATGTAGGAATGGTGAAAATTCATAGCCACTCAGACTTCGCCACACGACACAGGCTTCCTCCCAATCGGTATTGTGTTAAAACGGAATCCTTCGATAGACACCAACATGAAAACGTCGATCAACATCAACTGGCGAAAAATGATTGACGACAGCAGACGAGCATCGATCGACACACGCCCATGTCAAGCCATAATGTACACCACTCATCAGAAAGACCAACAGTGACCACCAATCAGCAGGATGTCGATGCACTAGAACAAGGGAAATTGATTCTACCTGAAACCTCTTTCGTTGACAGTATCGATCGACGGTACACACCATATATCGGTTGACACCAGCTGGAAAAACATGAATCTGTCATGGACAAGCAGACAGTGGAAGAAAGAAGTCCAAAGAAGAGAGTGAGATCTAGAGAACCATGTGCTCCCAAACATCTTAGGAGAGAATTTAACAAGGCTAAACTTGATGGATTTCAAAAGAGAGTGAAGAGGGTCCCTAAGGATATGTCTTTCGAGGATGCATATCACCAGTACAGACTTGGTAATTTCTTCAAAGAGAGCAAGGAGACGGATAAGGACATTGAGTTTCTGTTTAATATGGTCAGCCGTAAATCCAAGAAGACACTGAAGAAGGAACAAGATCCTAGGATGTTTCTGACTCCCTGCTGTATACATAACACCAATTTACCATACGCCCTCTGTGATACCGGATCTGCATTCAGCATCATGGCCAAAGGCATTGTCGAACTGATAGGATTAAAGGTGGAACCTTCTCAAGATAGCTCCGCCTTCACAGATAATCCAAGGTAAACTCAGCAGGCATGATGAAGAATGTTAAAGTAGAGATAGGTGAATGCACTGTTTCGGTGGACTTTCATGTTTTGGAAAGCAATTCAGGTCGAGAATCTTCTCTTATCTTTGGAAGAGCATCTATGTCTACAGTAAGAGCAGTTTGTGATCTCAAGAATAATAAGATGAGCCTTACTAATGTTGATGAAAATTTCTTCTACGATCTTGTGGGAAAGACCAAAGTTACAAGGTTTGTTTCATGGATAGAGCCGTCTGAAGATCCAGCACCTGCATCTGATTCAAATCGTGAAACCACATAACCAGTATCACCATCGATCGACACTCGCCTAATATCGTCGATCAACATTCTCAAGATTTTAGAGCAACATGTGAATGAAAGCCTAAGGCTGCAGAACCCTAGTTGAGTCACAGCTCGAACAACAAAAACGGAAAGTTGCCTAAATGCTCTAAGTGCTAAGTTGTGTTTGCTTTGAGTGGATATTTTCATGTGTACCCTGCATCATCACCCTCGAAGTCCTTATATACTCCTCTAGAGGCGGTTTGCTCTTTCCGCTTCTACCCTTGGTCGAATTTATCGTTTTGCGGAAAAAAAAATTTCCTTGATCTTCATGATTATCTTCGAAAACTTAACATTATCCTTCGATCGTGACATTTATCCCTTCGAACTTAACATTTATCCTTTCCTGAAAAATAAAAGATAAACCGTCACAAATTTTGGGCTTGATTTCGGATAAAATTGCGAGTGGGCCTTTAGCTGAGCTTTAGATCTCGTCGGGCCGTTTTCTGACTTAGGCGTTTCTACGATTTTATCAAAATAATATTGCTAAGACGACCTCGTCCGAGAGTTAGGATCTTTCTTATGAAGCGTGTGACTCTAGGTATTTAGTTAACCGTTATCATCTCATACGATCGATCAGATCCTTTTTTGAGAAAACGAGTTCTTTCGGTAAGGTTCCACTGTCAATCCCGATCGAGATGGAACAAAGACAAGTTTGATCAAGTATCTAAAGAGGGATTTTAACAAGGATGATGTGAAACTGGATTAATTTGATCCGACTTGCCGAACGAACGGGTCCGATTGCTCGTGTCGTCTAACTCACCTGTTTGACGAGTTGGCCTTGTCCAGCTTGCCCTACGGGCGAGTTGGCCGTGTCATGCCTACCAACTCGCCTGTACGGCGAGTTGGCCTTATCTAACTCTTCGTATGGGCGAGTTGGTCGTGTCATGCCATCCAACTTGCCTTTATGGCGAGTTGGACAGTCCAACTCGCCGTACGAGCAAATTGGTTGGTCCATTCCGTCCAACTCGCCTGTATGGCAAGTTGGCTTTGTCCAACTCCCAATACGGGCAAGTTGGTCGATCCGTGCTGACCAACTCGCCCGTATGGCGAGTTGGACAAAGCCAACACGCCAGACGGGCGAGTTGGTCGGTCTGTGCTGACCAACTCTCCGTTATGGCGTGTTGCCTTGTCCAACTCGCCATACGGCCGAGTTGGTTGGTCCAGGCTGACCAACTCACCATATGGGCTAGTTGGTCGGTCCGTACTGGCCAATTCGCCCGTGTGGCGAGTTATCCTTTTCCAACTTGACATACGGGCGAGTTGGTTGATTCGGGTTTCTTTCTTTCGAGTTCTGTCACGGAGACTTGTGTTAAGTCGATTTCGAGACCGCATTCATATAGAAACACGATTTTAGATGCTGATTTCGAGAATACCATTTTTGGCCCCAACAAACGCATTCTTCCGATGGTTTCTGACGTCGATTCCGTCATAACCGATTTTGAACCCAACAAATTCTGTTTTTGACCACAATAAACGCATTCTCCCAGTAGGTTTCCGATGTTGATTCCCTTGTAACCAATTTTGACCCCAACAAAACACAAGGACTCACAAAATCTCTAACTCATCATTTTTACCTTTACTATGTTTCAACCACATCAAATAAGTTTAAATCTTAGATAAACTTTATATACCTTATCCTAGTATAGCAACCAAGTTCATTCTACTAACAACTTAGCAAATGATAGTCTGGCTCACCCTCTACTAACCCATTTCTTGCATAAAATTAAAGTGCAAGTTTTTCCTTGGGATCATCGATCAAAGGACACATGGAATCTTACCCTTGTAAGTATCTGAACACACTTGTAGTCTTCTTTGATCTCTTTCTTCCCTCTTTCTCTCTTCTCTGAATCTATATATATTTTAATATGTCCAATGAGTCAATGATACTGATACTGTCCATTTTGTGTGTTTCTTTTCTTTTCTGTTTTTGATTTTATTTATTTTGACAAAGTGTGGGCGAATAATGGGGTAACATGTATTTTACTTATCTTTCGCTTCCATAATGTGTGATCATTCCTTTCTGATTTAGAATAATGGTGTCATAGGTAATTTACCTACCCCTCTGCATCTTCCGGGAAATCATTTTAATCTTTTATTTTTATAGATGCCGAAGAGAGAGAGAGAGAAAGAGAGAGAGAGAGAGAGAGAGAGAGAGAGAGAGAGAGAGAGAGAGAGAGAGAAAGGAATCAGAAGCACACAGAGTTTTACCTTCCACACTTGTAAGAGGAATCTGTACAATGTATGCCAAATCCCAAAGCAATAAAATAAGTCAAATTAGGTTGGAGGTTAGCTTCGGTTTCTTCAAACCTTCTAAGAAAGTGTGGTATAGTGACATGATGATCCACTGTGGTATCTCTAGTACTCGTTGCAGTCAAGAGAACTAGAATGGTGTTATAGAATGGTTAGATAAGGAGTTAAAAATTTAAACTGATCATAATCCTCTTCCTGACTTTATCAAAACTTAGTAAAAACACATAAAAATAAAGCTCAAAATAAAACACAATATCAGTAATACTTCCCCTAAACTTAAAAAACAATGTCCCTAGTGTTATACAGTCTAATATTGGTAGAAAAATAAATCAAAAAGACCAATTTTAACAAGAAAAAATGGTATACCTGCTCGCTGATGGTGAATGTCAATCGACACAGTTAAGTGGCCATCAATCGATACTCGTGATGTTTCATGGATCGACATTAACCAGGTGCCGGTGGATGCTGGGTGCTGGTTGTCTTACTCGAGTCTTTTTTCTAACTGCAAATAAAGATAAAAAACAAAATTCGTAATAAATACATAAAAACGAAATTAAAACATTAGCTTGATGTTTTGGAACTCTGAGTTAGTCCGGATTAAAATGGGAACTTGCTCAAAACCCTAAACCCTAAACTTTAGCTTCATCCTCGAACTTGGCTCAAGGGTCAGTCTTTTTATCCTCGTACATGGGTCCCTTAGTACGTGAACATGTTCTTGTGGATATCGAGAATTGGAAAAAGTTAGTGAAGAAACCATAACAGTTCTGTGAAAATCTGTTGAGCTAATTTTCATCAACTTTTACATATATTAACAGTACTTGTGATTGAATGTCTCTAATTCTTGAAAAAAGCGAGGTTTGACTTGGATGAAGAATTTAAAAAGGCTGATTCGTTTAAGCAAATGGGATGTTTGTGAAGAGAATCCAAATCACCATTGGTAACCTCTGTCAGGCAAGCTACAACCATTAAAGATAGGATGAATCTGCGACTGAAGAATGTAAATACTGAATGGCGTAAAATTTGTCAGAGAGAAGACTAATAACGCCTTTAAAGTACTGACTTATGTGAAATTGTTTAATGTTCTATGAATAACTATTGTGGTAAGTTGAATCAACATATGTTCTTATCTTTCATATTTAGGTTATCAGTGATTCATATAAAGAAAGAAGCAGATTCCTCACACTCTCGGGATAGGTAAAGATTAGCGAAGAACCATCTCAGTTGTTGAAGCTAAGAGTTTGGGTCAAATCACGTACTACAAGGATGGCATGCCTCTCAATGTGAATGTTATTGAAAAGATGGCAAGTTATGTTTATTCCTTTCTGTAGTGTTAAATTCTATCAATTGGATTTTCTTCTGCTTGGTGATTATGACTTTGATCATGTGTTCCAGAGAAAGGCATCAGAGATAGAACTTGAGGGTCGTCAAGATTAAACGTCAAGGAATCCAAAGAGAGATGTCCTAACTCAGATCTTGGACCTGATAATCTTGGCTGATTGAGGGAAATGGGTAAAGGCATTAGCATGACCAAATCAATTTTTTTTTACAAATTAAGAACAATTGTATGGCTGCAATGGAAGAAAAAAAAAGATGAATTTGCATAAACAGGTTCATGATTTAGAGTAGGCCATTACCAGAATGAATAATTAGGCTAGTCTTCTAATGAATTAAAATTACTTAGAAGGTCTAGATAATGATAATAATCTTCTAGTTCTCATATGACAGAGACAAGATCCTAATGTCAGTGAAAAATCGAATAACAGGGTATGTAACGAATTCCTCTTTCTTCATCTAACTGTATATTTCTATTTATGAGAATTGATCTGTCATTTTTTTGTACTTCATTTAGAGTGTAAATACCAGATCACTTCCCAAGTGTTATCTGATTAACTGGTATACTTCTGATGAGAATGTTCTTGAGAGACGAGTTGTCTCATCTGATCCTGATGAGTTAGTTAATTGGATCCCTTTAGAGCCTAACACTATGAAGATTTTAGTTGAAACTGCATCCAAACAAGAAACATTTTTATGGAGACCTGCACATAATATGTTTAGTATTAAGGATGTTGTTGGAGACATGATTGCATACCGGTAAATTTATTGTTCCAATTTCAGAACAGATGGCAATGCTCCTAAGGTTACGCTTTTTTTTACTATGTATATTTAAGTTTCCTCTTCATTAGTAACTGACTCTTAGTCTTATAAAGTGTTTCTTAAATTTGTTTCGCAGTGTCCTTCCACAAGTGCAAATAAGACATGCAAACTCATGGATTATATACATAACCAGGAAGTGGTTCTTGTAGACCGATGGCAGACTCGAGAACCAAGAGCGTTGGTCAACGGACTTCCTCTTGGTTAAAATGCATTAAAAGTGTATGTGGATGAGGTAGTAAACCCAAAAACATACATATGGAGGCCTACAGTTGGGAAGACAACTATGGAGAATTATTTGAAATGTTTTGGAGCATGGGCTGCAAATAGCGTTATATTTGAGTCAAGAACACCAAATTCTCGTGATCTACAAGGTCCAATTATAAAGCACTAAGTTCAACATCTAAGAATTAAAAGTCTTCACTGAGTTTGAGTGATAAGTCTATGAATGAGAAGTCTCCAGTAACTCCACCAGCTTCTCCTACAAAGAAACCTGCAGCAACTTTGAAAGAGAGGTGTACGAATGAGAAGTTTCCAGCAACTCCAGTATCTCCTCTTCGCAGATCAGAGGTACTTTCTTTTATTAAACGAGTTGATTGGTTCTAGTTTGAAACATTGATTGGTTCTGGATCATAGATCCTTTCTTGAATTTTAGTTCTCTTTTTTTTTTGCCTTTTGTTCTTGTAGCGTACCAATATCAAGCACCGTCAATCTTGTGATTATGTTCCTTTCTCTCCTTTGTTTTGTTAGATTGTGGAAAATTTCCAACATCATATCTCCTTCTGTTGATTAAAGCACTATACTCTTTTGCTTTCAGAACATTTCCTCTGCTTTAAGAGCATCAAATAGTTCTTTCCGTGCCATAATTCACTCCTCTGTGGACACATTGTCATCCACATACATAGCTTCTACCTTTTCTTTTAAATCTTGCACCTGCTTTTCTGAGTTTAAATCATTTTGCCTTCTTCATTGGCTTAGAGCTTTTATGTAGCTAGCAATATGTGTCATAATGTTTGCATCTGTTGGGATTTCAAGAGAATCACTTGTCGTGTTTTATCGCTATCCAACTACCTCTTGTCAATTTTTTCTTTGCTCTAAATGATTTTGATGGGCTGTTCTCTAGGACTACACAATGATTTGACCCCCATAGGCGTAAATGATTAACTGAAGAGGGAGTGGGGAACTTTTCATTGCCATGTTTCATTTCCTAATGGACGGTTTAAGAACATCTTATTGTATTTTTTCCTTTTTTTACAAACCCCTGACAGCTGATAACTAGAACAAGGAAAGTTGAACATTCCACAAAATCACTTATCATTGTTTAAATGGAAGAAAGGAGCTGTCAGAGCATCTTCTCCCTCCTTCTTTCACTATGACAAGTTGTTTCCTTAAAATCACTAATCATGAACCAAAGTTTATCTTTTATTGTTGCAAAACGTGTAAAGCGTTGCCAGACTAGATCCTTGAGTTCAAAAACATGATCACCATAAAAATGTCACTTAGACTTTATTCCATCAATGACTGCATATACATCAATCATTCGATTATTTGAAAATAAAACATCAACTTGTAAAACATCCATAAAAAACAAAGCTAAACCACCGTTTTGGCCAAAGGCTCAACGATAAAAAGCTTCTCATATCCTAAGTCATCTTGAATGTTTTGCAACAACAGCTTCCTATTCTTCCTCTCATGAATGTATAGGAGTCCTGAACGATGCTTCTGATACATCTCCGTGAGGCATTGAACGATGAGGCTGTTCCCATTCCCTCTCCAGTTCCAATTGAGTACTTCCATTGATGAAGGTTTGGTGGATTTTTGGAATCCATCTTACCTTTCTCTTGAGCTTGAGAATCCAGTGTCAGTTTCCTCGAGATATTGCGTCCTCTTTTTAGAGCTTTGCCACGAACATTAGAACTTCCAGATGCGGCTGAAGTAATGGATCATGTGCTAGGAGAGGCCCGATGGAAATCTTCCATATTTGCAGCAAATGGATACCGAGCAACACTATGTGTGAGTTTCTTGTCTACTGCATCATCTTGTCTACGAGCAACACTATGTGGTAGTTTCTTTGTCTCCTTATTTCCATTTGCAGAAACTTCATCTAGTGTATCTTGTTCATGTTGATCCATTATTTTCATATTTCCAAGCTCTTCCCCCTATCATTTATCTTCCTCCATTAGCATAAGCTCAAAACCAGTTGTATCCTCATTCATGTTTTCTGATCAACATCATTGAGAGCTGCTATTATGAGCGCAGCCGACAGAGGAATTAAGATAGCTTAATCCATTACATGATCTTAGTCCGTTAGAGACTTGTGACCAAATCGACTGGAGTGTAACTAAAAGTCACATTGTTGTCAAAAATTTGAAAGGATTTTTCTGGTCTTTTAGTTCACTTTTCAGATCTCTTATTGACACAGTCTGAGTTTGACGGTCAACCAAATGAGCTGACTCAAATTGACCAATTTTACCTTGATTACCTTCTTTCAGATGCCTTGGTTTTTCTTTCCGAATCTTGTTACCAAAAACGCGCTGATCCTTCCTTCGGCCAAAAGAGTGAAGCTTGAAGCGATTATCACTTTTTCATTGTGTTGGGCGCGGGAGGACTAGTTAGTGCGCTGAACTCGAGAATCCTCTGTCTGATACCCGATGGGTCTTGATTGATCATGGACCCAGTTAGTGAAGTATGTTCCTCTTCCATCTTAAAGGGGTTGTTATCCATCTGGCCATGTGTACATTATGCTTGTTATTCATGCGTTATCCTCCCACGACATCCTAACCTTCTCTAACCTGAGCCACCATATTAGACGCTCAGTTACCAATAGGAGGTGTAGAGCTCCCTTTCTTGCACTCCGATCAAGTGACATAAGACCACATGTGGTACAATGCTTGAACATACGTTCATAATCAAGTTTTATTGATATCTCCTCACCATTATTTGTCTAGAGATTTCAATAGAATTTCAATGACTTCCTCGAGTCGACATATACTTGAATTTTTCCTTCAGTTGATTCAACTTGTTCAACATGTCCAAGTTTATCAACAATACTAAGAGGGTTGGCTCTGTGGAAAAATGTAAGGGGATGCCTTGTAACTAATCCAAATGGGATCGGCATCGGATAGTCATCATCTGTACCTGGCTCCTATCACACAAGGACGAACATGCAGAAATTGAAAGGAAAGGGCCCTTACCTTAACAAATGATTATGATCTACCTCATACTCAAAATTGAGAAGGAACCGACCATTAACGAGATCACCCAATGATATTTTATCTTCCATACCCCATTGAGGCGGCATCTTCACCAACATCTTCTCAACACTCTATTTTTGGGCATTAGGACCTTGCCTATTGATAGGGCCTGATATTTGCCAATATTGTACCATGATATCAACCTTATTTAGAGTCTATTATATATTTTTTGAGCATGATTTAGAGTATTTGCAGGTTCAGATACATTCTGGAGAACTTTAGTGATTATGGACCTTTTAGAGAGGCAGAACTACACAGACACGTCAGATATTTAGCTATGGATAGACATCTTCCCACGGTTTGATTCCTCTGATAGTTTGAACCAAGCTACAGATTTGAGTTATCTTTCCAATGCCACCAGTTTGAGATCAATGAGGATCCTAGAGCCAAAGTTATGATCGATTTACTGGAGAGTGATTTGTCTGCCTCGCGAGAGGAAGCTGTCGAGAAGTTGAATAAATGTCGATCGACGGCGCAGACTTAGTGTCGATCGATGGTGATCAGACAGGCCCAAATTGTTTCAAGACCGACTAAAGCCCAAAAGCCACCTAAAGCCCAAAAGCCACCTAAAGCCCAAAAGCCACCAAAAATTACCAGAATACTCCTTGACGAGTTTGAACCTAATTTATATTGTTTTCTAAGCCATTGTTGACGGCTAAGCTTTATTCTATCTATTGTTCTAGGGTTAGGAGAGAAGGGAGGAACTCCTTCAGAGTCTTCCTGGAAATCCTTTGGTTCTTTTGTTGATTTCTATTCTATATCGATTTCATCAATGATTTTTGTGACAAAGATCATGTCTAAGTAGATCCATCTACTAGGTTTAGGTTTTCTAGGGTTTTGATGGATTCGCCAAACAATAGAATTGCTAGTGTGATTATTATATATATCATTAGAATTTTTCTTATTGCTTCCTTATAGAGTAATTAACTAGAAACCTGATCATAGGATAACTAGGCGCATGCGAGAGCATGGTATATTACCTGTTATAATTCTATTGAGTTAGGTTGTTAAAAATAAACGACAGTTGATCGAAAGAACCTAGTGAACATAAAGATTAGGTCTTAATGCTTTACTTGATAGTCCATCGATCGACGCAACATCAATTCCATCGATTGACGGTTGTTCTGTGTCAACAAGCGAGAGCTGAGACATCGGACTTAATTAATAGATTAGTCTCACAATGAGAGCTGCTCATCTTTTACACTATATATCGAGTTCTAGGATTGATACCCTTAGCTTCTTTCCTCTATAATCCACTTGCCTGAAACCTTAAGTCTAGCTGTTTCGCATTATTGTTTAAAACAATCAATCAATCAACTTGCTACTTTATTCACTGCCTAATAATTTGTTTGCCTAGCTTAACTGAAAAGTTTATAGTCTATTGTGGGCCCACGCTTCCTGTGGATTCGATCCCTTAGTACTACAACTGAACATCTTATTTGAGAGAGTAAAAGTCACTCCTTAGGGTCATTTGAGTGATATCAAATTTGGCGCTGTTCCCGAGAAGCGAGGATTTGCCATTAGACTTGATACTAGGTCTAGTCTAGGTTTTATTATTGTTCGTAGTTATTGATAAAAATTTTCTTCTTGTGTTTCAGATACATACATATGAGTACCAGAAGCAACAAGAGGATATGACTCTAATTAGTAGAGCCACTGGATTTAGAATGCGTGACCCATAAGTCTACGAGGGCAGTCGACACCACCCAACCAGCGATCAATAGCGTAGAAGTCCAAGTATCGAACAACGCTTCTCATCAAGTATCGATCAACATTCCCCAAGCAGCAGCGACTGACTCCAACAACTCTCCATCAATCAACACAATCACCTCGCCGTCGATCAACACCAACCACTCTTTGTCGATCGACACTAGTTGCGAGAACATAGATAAGGTCGAAGTACTCATACTGAGTGTTGACAAGAATGACATCTTACAGGATGAAAGAGGTTGTACGTGCAACAGTGCAGGAAAATTGATTCTTGCACAGGGGACTGCAATTCCTGATGCTACTGCTGTTACTGTGAATTTTGCTATTGAACGACAAAAGGCACTTAGAGACTACAACAGGCCTGAGGATTTCTACGCCAAAAGGTCTAGGATGTGTCGTTCTGCACCACAAAGGAATGTCTTTGGGCTGAATCCTACATATATCTCTCTTGTTGGTCAACTTCCTTTTCATGGTTTTCCTCATGAATGTCCCAGTAATCACCTTGAATCATTCGGTAATTTAGCGTGGACCATTAAGTGCAATGGATTCTGTAAAGATTACTACTTCTGCAAACTATTCTAATACTCTTTTGCTGGAGAAGCAGCATGTTGGTTCAAGAGGTTGCCACCAGGATCTCTCACTACCTGGAATGACATCACAAACGCCTTCCTCACCAACTTTCTATACTGAAGCAAATAAGGAGATCGAGTGTAATCTATGCTAAGATATATGGTAGAGAAATAAGAAGATGGATATGGAGAGCTGAGCAGAGTAGAAGAAGCCGATATTATTGATCCGACTTCAGCATCGATAGACACTAAGACTTCAATGTCGACCGACGTTAAGACCTCAACATCGATCGACACTAACCCTGTTGTCGATCGACACCATTCTTAGAGCTAGAGGAATTTGTGAAGCAAAAACCTAAAGATTCGGGTCAGGACTCGAAGCAGAAGCTTAATGATGATCATCACACTTCGATAAGAGATCTGGAAACTTCACCAAAAGCTGGCCTTGATTGACACCCATTTGATGATATCGATTGAAACCCATGGCTGGACGAAGCATATTACGTGATTGAACCAGAACCAGTTAGGAAGAGTATGCGCGAGTTTGAGACCTCACATCTTGCTGCCCCAGAACATCTATGACCACCTATCTGCATAGAAGAAGCTGTTGGTTTTCGC
Organism: Moricandia moricandioides; assembly: GCA_905132885.1. Taxonomy (NCBI): domain Eukaryota; kingdom Viridiplantae; phylum Streptophyta; class Magnoliopsida; order Brassicales; family Brassicaceae; genus Moricandia; species Moricandia moricandioides. The sequence continues at coordinate 116,259 of CAJHQQ010000187.1, forward strand.
AAAAGAGTGAAGAGGGTACAAGACCCTGTGAATGTTGTGGTTACATGCGCTGTTTAGGAGGTCGAATTTCCTAATCCACCAAATAAAAGTGTGCATCCGGGTTCCTACAGTGTGGTATTTGATGATCAAATGTATGCGGTAGCTTCTCAGATAAGGTTGAGATATAGAAGTGACGTCGACGAAGGCCCAGCAAAAGCAGTATCGATCGGCACCAGAACTGCAGTATCGAACGACACCACCATTGGAGCATCGATCGACCACAACACTAGAGCGTCGATCGACATCCGTCGCGTATCCGAGCATATTTTTTTTGAAGTGCGTCGAAATCATTTTGATGGAGGCACCACGATATCATTTTGATGAAGGACCAAGGATTGTCCTCAGTTATCACTGATTCCCCACTTCTCAGATGGTGTCAGGAAGTAAAAAGTGCGCAGCAGATGGTTCTCGCAGCCATTTTCAAAGCTTCGAGCACTCCTTATTGGTGAGATGATAGAAAAATGAGAATAGTCAATGGAGGCTTTCACAAAAAGGGTGATGAAGCTGAAGATATTGGATATTGGGAATTGTTTTGGAGAAACTCCCTAATCTCATCAGAACTGAATCATAACTCCAAAATGTCAAGCTAAAGACTATAAACAAGCGCTGAGTGGAAGGCAACCCACTGTTTAGTAAATTTTTAATTAGTTTTTGATTATAGTTGTCTAATTTTGGAAATTATTTGACTATTGTATGTTTTCAAAAAAACAAGGAAGCTAGTCTGCACATAGCATCGACCGACACTTGATCACTGTCGATCGACAGAGTAACCCTAGTATCGATCGATCACCACTTTACTGTGTCGATCAACGGTCACCATCAGCAAGCATATATTGTATTCTATTTAGAGATTTATTTTCTATACTTACAAGTGTACCATCAATCGATTTTGAATAATCAACATCGTGACATCGATTGATACTCTTTTACAGAGTCTGGTATTGATTTTCTCTCTTAAGCTATTTACTTATGATTTGGTTTTTCCTAATCAATCCGGGACAGATTACACTTGGGACAGTGTAATTTAATCTTGGGTGGGTTCGTTGATGCTATTTTGATTTCTTTTGAGTATTATTTACTATATATATATATATAAGTTTTTCAGAAAGTTTTACTGAGTCAAGAAGGGGACTATGATCAAGATTTATTATTGACTAACCACACTTTAGCACCATTCTTAGAAGGTTGTTTGCAGAGATTACAAGAGATACCAAAGTGGATCATCATGCCGCTATATCACACTTTCTTAGGAAGTTTGAAGGAACTGTTGCTGATTTCCAACACTAATACTGACATTATTTGCTTGCTTTTCGCTTTGGTATACACTGGATCGAATTCCATCTGCAAGTCGGTAGGTACAATTCATTGCATCTCTGATTCCTGTCTCTTTATCTCTCTCTCTTCAGCACCTACCTAAAATCTTAAAAATTGAAATGATTTCTCGAGATGCAGAGGGTTAGGTACATTATCGATGACCCACTATTCTAATTCGGAGGAATGATCACACATTGTTGGAAGTAAGGGGTAGGTGCATTACCGATGACCCCACTATTCGCCTACAACTTTGCCCAAAAAAAAGAGAAAACAAAAAAGAAAAGAAAAGAAAAGAAAAGAAGAAGAAAATCAAAAATAAGATGGCGTAATGTTTGTGTTAAACAACATTGATCATTGGATTTGAAATCTAAAAATATTCAAAGAAGAGAGAAAAGAGGGAAGAGGGAAGAGGGAAGAAAATGATCAGAGAAGACTTTGTGCCAGGTTGTCCAGAATTGCAGGGGGAAGAGTCCATGTGTCATTTGATCAATACTCTCAGGTTATAGCATGCACTTTTATTTTATGCAAAGAAATGAAATCAATAGAGGGGTGAGTCAGACTAGTATTTGCTAAGTTGTTGGTAGAATGAATTTGGTTGCTCTATTAGGATAGGGTATATAAAGTTTCTCTGTGATTGAATTGATATGATGTGGTCTGACATGGGTGTGTTTATTGTTCAAGCAAGGTATAATATCAAAAACAATTAACTATCATATTAACCCTAATCTTAACACACAAGTAATACCCTTGCCAAAGAGATCAGGTGTAGTACTAAGGGATTGAATCAACAGAGAGGAATGACACACAATAGATTTCTTATTTCTCTAACTTGGGCTTGAAATCGGCTGTATGTGGTTTGGTCGTCGATCGACGGCAAGTGTGCAACATCGATCGATCTTGGTCTTGTAACATCGGTCAACGCCAAGGTAGTGCTTCGATCGACGATTGTCTTGTACTTCGACTCTCTAAACGATCAGCTACGGATTCTTCTTTTTTAAGTGCTCCAAAAGCTCCAAGTATCTCTATATATCTTCAAAACTTACCTGCACTTGTAAAGAATCTACACATAGTCTAGACACACATAATAGACCTTAAATAGAGCATATAGCATGGCATAAATCTGGTAATAAATAGGGTATATCAACTCCCACAGACTTAACTTTTTGCTTGTCCTCATGCAAACAAATCATGTGAAAGAGTTTTTGAAAAGCGGAGACTCACATAGTGTCTAAGTATAATTGTCACTCTACTTTATTGCAACCACATGCTATTAAGTCAAACAAAGAAAAACGTTATATATACCATATTCTAGTATAGCAACCAAATTCATTCTACCAACAACTTAGCAAATACTAGCTTGACTTACCCCTCTACTGATTTCATTTCTTTGCATAAAATAAAAGTGAAGGCTTTACCCTTGGAGTATTGATCAAAGGACCCATGGACTCTTACCCCTGCAAGTATCTGAGTTACTAGGCACAAAGTCTTCTCTGATCCCTTTCTTCCCTCTTTTCTCTTTTCTCTTTTCTCTCTTCTCTGAATCTTTTTAAATCTCAAATTCAATGATAAATGTTGTTTAACACAAACATTTTGTAATCTTCTTTTCGATCTTCTTCTTCTTTTCTTTTTTTTTCTTTTTTATCTTTTTTTTCTTTTTATGCAAAGTTGTAGGTTAATAGTGGGGTCATCCATAATGTACCTACCCCTTGCTTCTAACAATGTGTGATCATTCCTCCGAATTAGAATAGTGGGGTCATGGACAATGTACCTAACCCTCTGCATCTCGAGAAATCAGTTCAATTTTTTAAGCTTTTAATTAGATGCTGAAGAGAGAGAGAGAGAGAGAGAGAGAGAGAGAGAGAGAGAGAGAGAGAGAGAGAGAGAGAGAGAGAGAGAGAAGGGAATCGGAGATGCAATGAATTGTACCTACCGACTTGTAGACAAAATCTGATCCATTGTATACCAATGCCCAAAGCAAGCAAATAATGTCAGGATTAGTGTTGGAAATCATCTTCGGTTTCTTAAAACTTTCTAAGCAAGTGTGATATAATGGTTGGATGATCCACTTTGGTATCTCTAGGAATCTCTGCAAACAACCTTCTAAGAATGGTGGTAAAGTGTGGTTAGTCAATAATAAATCTTGATCACGGTTCCCTTCTTGACTCAATAATTTTTTTAGAAAACTTATATATATATATATAGTAAATAAGACTCAAAACAAATCAAATAGCATCATCGAACCTCCCCCAGACATAAATTATATTGTCCCCATTGTGATCTGCCCGGATTGGGGTTGGAAAAATCAAGTCATAAGTAAACAGTCTAAGTAGAAAACTCGATACCTCTCTCTCGAAGAGAGTGTCGATCAGTGGTAGGCGGTGTCATCTATCGATGGTCACGATCCATTGTCGAATGATGGTGCCTCTATGGTGTCGATCGATGGTGGACTCAAACAGTCTGCAAAAACAAAGTAAAACTTAAACTAAATAGTAGGATAAGTAAAAACTAAATAAAAACTTACTAAACAATGGGTTGTCTCCCACTTAGCTCTTGGTTATAGTCTTAAACTCTGAAGTTTTGAGATTTTTGACTAGTATGGAGGTGGATCAACACTTGGAAAACAAGTGTCTACATCTTCTTTGCTCTTCTGAAACCATGTACCAATGAAGCTTATCATTGCCTCATCTCCTCTCGCTTTCTCATTCTTCATAATCTCCCTACCAACCTCCACTGAATGCATTCTCCTTTGTAAATTCTCAATATTGCGATTAAGCATTCTAAGTCTGGCAGCTGTAGTCTCTGATATATCCTCCAATTATTGAGAAATATCTTCCTTCATCAGTCTCTGACAAAATTTAATCTCATCGATCATGTCTTCTTATTTCTTCTCTACTACGGTTTTCTGTCTGTTTATCTCAGTATTGATCGATGGCATGATGCTGCCGTCGATCGATGTTAGTCAGTCTGCTCCAATTGCATGTTGTCTTTGAACATTATCCAAATCTTGCTTCATCTCATCTATGCGTGTAGTCAAACCGGTGAGGCACTTGTCTATAGGTAATAGACATCATCAAGCCTCTTGTAGAAATCATCCAGTGACATGTCTTGAGCTTTGTAAATCTCATGCGCAATATCATCAATCTCTGCTCTGTTGTATGTCTTTTGTTTCTTCATAGAAATAGTGATATGTGCTGCATGTTCCGGTAAACATATGTAGCTCTGCTCAAACATAGTAGCTCTCTCTAGAACTGCTTTTATTTCTTCTTCATGCATATTCACAATTATTTTGCCATCAGAATCATAAGCTCTCTTTCCATGCTCTATACGACAGTCGACAGATAGTGGCTTGATCCAACCGATCAATCTTGGACTTTCTTGATCGTCAAATCGCTCTAGATGATCCATATGGTGCTCATGTCACAACCCATGGTAAGGCGTCTGCACTACAAGTCGAAGAAAGAGGGCTTAATCTCAAAATCGTTTCTCTAAAAATCTTGAGAATGAATGATGGATCTTTTGGCGTAAAACTGGTCTGGACGATTGTAGTCAGCCAGTGTTCTCTGCGCAGCTTGGGCATTAGCTTCAGGTTGAGCTACTGCATCGTCTGCTTCTGATTATGCATCAGGGATTACCATCCCCTAATCGTTTATCTTTTGACCTACTGCATTAAACAGATGACCGTTGAAGTCAGGCAAGTCTCCACTCTCATCCCGAACAAATTCTAAAGTCGCAACTATCTGAACTCGTATGCGGTTATGTTGTTGTCGATCGATGTGGTATGATCAATGTCGGTCGATGCTCGAGTTCTGATGTCGGTTGATGCTGTCCGTAAAGAAGTGTCGGTCGTCGCTATGTAGGTGCTGTATACCGATGCTTTTCGTCTTTCTTTGCGGATCGTATGTTCAGATTTCTGTGGGTCTGAGAATAGTAGTTATTGTCCTTTATTTCCCCTAGTACTTCTTTTCATGTATCTGAAAAACAATGGAAAAGAAAAGTATAGTAACTTGAACATAATAAAACACCTAGACTAAATCCTACAAATAAAATCTAATGGCGATCAATGCTCCCGGCGACAACAACAAATTTGACATGGGTGTGTTTATTGTTCTAGCAGGGTATGAATATCCGAAAAAAAATTAACTATCAAATTAACTCTAATCTTAACACAAAAATAATATTATTGCCAAGAGAGATCTGGTGTAGTACTTAGGGATCGAAGCCACAGAGATCAATGGCACGCAATAGATTTATTAATTCTAAAGACTAAGTTAGGTATATATATTAGTAGTAAACAATCAATTAAGGAAATATTTCTTATCAAGAGGTATATATGCAATATAGAAATATGATAATAATGTAAATATGGAAATATGCTATTAAACTAACTAGATACAAATGTAAATATGCTAGATGTAGGGTTTCAATATTAATGGATATAGGAAATAAGAAGAACGGAAATGTAAATATTCTAAAAATCAAATATTAACTATTGTGACCCTTTTAACTCCAGCTCTCGTATGCGAGCAAAAGGAAAGACTATCGATCAACGGCTAAGGCCTGATGTCAATCGACAGTGAAATCATAAAGAAGTGTGAACAAGATTTGATAAGTCCACCAAGCTAATTAGACCAGCTCTCGCATGCGCCTAACAACCTAGTTCAATAGAGTCTATTTTGGCACAGAACCTACTCTCGTAGTCGTCCATGTCATACTTTCGATATCCTAGTTAGCTACTCTAGAATACAAGCATGAAGCACAACTCAATTGATGGATACTAACTCAACCTAGCAATCCTACTTTTAAACTAATCCATGATTGCTATCATTCAACCCTAAATCTAGTTGATAACTACTCAGACATAATCAAAGAAATAACAATAGTCTGAATATAATGCATAGATAAAATATTGGGGTTTCAATACAAATCTCCCTAAGGAGTTATGAATCTTCTCCCTAAAACCCCTAAAATTATAATGCTTTCCACACACTTACGCACACAACAATGCACACTCATTTTCTGTGTAATACATAAAGAAAATATAAAACCCTAAAATGTAGGTCAAAACTCGTCCAGAGCAACTTCGTCATTAGTGTCTAACTTGGTCTTGAAATTGGTTGTCTGTGATTTGGTCGCCGATTGATGACAAGTTTGCAACATCGATCGACCTTGGTTTTGTAACACTGGTCGACGCCAAGGTAGTGTCGTCCATCGACGACTATTTTGTACTTCGACTCTCTAAACGATCAGCTACAAATTATTCTCTTTTAAATTTTCCAAAAGTTTCAAATATCTCTATATATATCTCTCCAAAACGTACTTTGACCTGTAAAGACTCTAATTCATATTCTATATACACATAATAGACCCTAAATATAGCCTATAAATGGCATGAAACTGGCAATAAATAGGCTATATCAGTCTTTCGGAAGCTTCGGTCCCAATACGAACCCGGGTTTGAGTCATGCTGGCTACTAGGCTCCCCAGTGTCCGATTACTGAGGCGTACTTTAGCTGATAACGTAGGCTGATACAGATTGTCGCCACTAGTCTGGATCCACTTCGGTGGGGGTCAGGAAACACCAGGTTATTCAAAAAAAAAACGATAAATATATAAAGTAAGAATAACTTAGTTCCGTCAAAATTAGCAAAACAAAAAGTGTTTTTTAAGCAAATCTCTCCAATTGATTTTTTAATTTTTTTTGTCACAAAAATAAACTTGAAAGAAAAATAATGACCAAAATATACTTTTTAGTTTGAAAATTTTGATTGTCTTTTTAATTTTAAAGTTCATCTCCAAAATTTCACCCCATAACGCTAAATCTCACCTCATTTAATATAAATACGTGTTTTTATTGCGATGTAAATTAAAAAAGTGTGTAAAATGAATCACAGTTCACATGCATGGATCTCTGCATTTGAGCACTCCATCATTAATTTGTGCTGAAACCAAGGGCAAGAGTATACTTTTACTAATAAAATCCGAATCCCCAAATTGTCGGGATTACTTCATTTTAAAATCATTGTCAACTCTCTAATATACTCCCTCTCTTCTAATAATATAAATGTTTAAGAAAACAAATATTTTCAAAGTACATGTGTTATGTTTTCGATGCATAAATTATTAACTATAAAAACCACTTGGTTTTATTAAATTATTATAGGTCAAAATTATTATAAACTGAAAACTAGATAGTACAAATTAAAATAAGAATATTGACCATCTTGTTTGAAGTAAAATTAAAAAAATCCATTTTCAATGAAAATGGTTGCGAGTGGGTACATGCACCCTAAACATTACTAGACAAAGTCAAAACGTACCCAATCTGGATCGCTCATTCTCTGTCACATTAAGCCGTCGATGAGAGGATGCCAGCTAAGGTTTTGACAAATGGAGAAAATGGTTTTATATTTTGAGTGTGACAACATGAACTATCTTTTGGTGTATGCATGTGAAAAAGAGATTTGATGGAAGTAAATCAATTTTTCTATGCCAAAAGTTGAACATTCACCAATATCACCGAACATAAGACTTTCAGAAAAAAAAAAAATCATCGAACTAAAGACGACTCGAAACTATATTGAGCGTGGGGCAGATAGTGGCGGAACCGGGAAGGTAGGGCCTTAGAGGGACGAGGGGATCTTGTTGTGGGCACCAAAACTAAGGTTCTTTTGGTTGGGTGTGATCCGACCATCCGATCCAGTTCAAGGATCTTACTCAAGGGATTCACTCAAACTGTCCAAGACATCATGAATCCAGACCAAACCGACCAGAACCAAATGCTGATTGAAGATCAAGCGGTTCAGTTGAAGACTGAAGTCCAAACTGATCCAATTTTGTTTTCGGCCAGCATTGATGGACAAATCGAACTTATCAATGTTGGGGTCAAAATTAGTCACGACAAAATTAACACCCAAAAAATTCTCAGTAATTAGGCTTTAAGCAAATATGAACCAGAAATGTCCCAAAACTACATCCCATAAACCAAGTGTATTTGAATAAAAATAAGAGAACAAACTTAGTATATTTCATCCCAAACAAAGAATAAAATAATTTCTATCCAACATCCGATACTCGGAAAAATGTTATTTCGGAAGATTTTTGCAAGAAATGAGGAGTTTTATGAAAGGATCTCCCATAAACAAAATTCAGAGTTTCCGCGGAAAAACTCTTGTATGAAAATCTACGAGATTAATTTCTGCAAAACAACATTCAGAAAATCCTTGCGGAAAAACTTGCATAAAACAAACGACAAAGTTCCAAGTGTACGAAGCGATCAAAAGAGAAGATGAGAGCAAGAGAAAGGCTTAACCACTCAAGGGACCCACTTCCCGCTCTCCTCTGTATACCTCATCGCCCTCCAAGCCTTTAGGAGGTCTCCTCATCGCCCTTCAAGCCTTCTCATTGCCCACAAAGATTCGTGATTTCCTTTGAGAGCTCTTCATCGCCCATGAAGCTTCACTATCGCCCATCAAGCTTCGTCACCACCCTTGAGAGCTCCTCATCGCCCATGAAGCTTCGTCATCGCCCATCAAGCTTCGTCATCGCGCTTGATAGGTACTCATTGCCCATGAAGCTTCGTCATTGCTAATCAAGCTTCGTCATCGCCCCTCAAAGATCCTCATTATGTGTCAAGCTTCATCATCTCCCTTGATAGCTACTCATAACCCAGAAAACTTTTTAATCACCCGCAAAGCTTAATTATCGCCCTTGACTGCTCCTTATCACCCACGAAGCTTCGTCATCGCCCGTGAAACTTCATCATCACCCTTGAGAGCTCCTCATCACCCACGAATATTCTTCATCACCCGTCAAGCTTCATCATCACCCCTTAGAGATCCTCATCGCCCTTGAAGCATTTTCATCACCCTTTAGAGTGCCTCATTAACTCTCAGGCGCTCCTCATCACCCTCCAAGCTCTTCGGTTTTCCTCATCGTCCATCAAGCTCTCCTCATCGCCCTCCAATCTCTTCAGAGTGTCTCATCGCCCTTCAAGCTATCCTCATCGCCCATGAAGCTCCCATCATGTTATCCTTTAAATCTCGTTCGAAATGCGTTTTGTTTCCTCGCAATCAGAGTTTCTGTTGAGATTTTGCGAAGAAAACAAGCAAGACATTGTTTTCGTTTAAGTCCAACTTCGAGTCGAGGATGGTTAACTTAACAGCATCATATTTTTGGCTATAAGAATTGATTTTTATCATTTCTTCAGACCAACGACATAAGAACCTTACATCGGAAAAATAAAAAATTTCTCCGATAAAACTTGTAACGACGTATAAGTCGTAAAACGGTCCCAAATGACCTATGACACGATGAAAGCCCACTTACGACTTGAATGAAAACCAGCCCATAAATGATGTCGGTTTACTTTGCTTGGAGAAGAATAAGGAAACTAGGATAAATGGAAGATTTTTGAGGATAAACTAAAATCTCGAGCAGATAAGGAAAAATCTTTGGAGAGAGCATGAATAACGACGGGAAGAAAGATGACCGACTCTGGAGGCATATAGAAACACATATGGGATAGAGAAGAGAAAAAAAAAAAGATTTTTAGGCTCTCAGAACTCTCTGCAGGTAGAAACCTTAGGCAGTTTTCTATTTGCTTGCACTTGATAACTAGACGAACTCGCAAAAGTAGTTCGATCTCTTGTTCAAACTTTGTAAATTTAACTACGTCCGGCTTGATCCTCGAACGGGGTACGTAGGCAGCCTTTCATAAGGTTCATTTCAAGATCAATAAAAAAAACTTTTCACATCTCTTTTCGTCTTGTACTTCTTTTTTTTGATTTTATGTGGTTACACAGAGAATCTGGACCTCACGGAAAGCTACACATTCTTCAGTTACAAAATCGGCAGTGAGAACATATAAATAGCTTATAATAAAAGCTTGGGTAAACAACTTATTTCCACACCAGAAGTATATTATAATAACAGTTCCACACAATCTTTTATGCTCATTCTAATTACACACATTTTAAGTATATGAACATATTTACCCCCATTTTCAAAGATCGAAACCCGAAACCACACAGACGAAGGTTTAGCTTGGTTTTACGGGTTTAGAATCTAAACCGATACCAGTTAAACCAATCAAACTAGTTGATAGCGAACAGAGATTAAAACCCCACCCAACCTGATATTCAAATAATACTCGACTTACCTCTTTAGTAGGATGTTGGTTCAGGTTCTATTTAGATATCAGGTCGGATCGGGTTTTAATTTCAGTTCGATACTAACCGGTTTGATATTAGTTTAGATTCTAAACCAATTAAACCAAGCTAAACCTTCTTCTGTGGGGTTTCGGGTTTTGATCTTTGAAGATGAGGGTAAATATGTTCATATACTTAAAATGTGTGCAACTAGGTTCAAATACTTAAAATATGTTCAATTAGGACGAGGATGAAATATTGTGTGGAACTGTTACTATACGATATTTCTAGTGTGGTTATATGTCATTTTCCCTAAAATCTTAAATGAAGTGTAGCCTAAACAATGGCTTAGAAAGCATATAAATAAGGTTTTGAGTCAGCCATGAGTCTTCTGTAAGTAAGTGAAACTTTGGGACAAAGTTGCAATTACTAAAACTTCATCAAAATATGTCGGTTTGATGATTTAGAGGAGTGTTAATAGACACCCAAACAGGTGTCGCTAGACACTCCTTGGATATCTTGAATTCTCAACAGATTTCTCTCACGAATCAGACAGACACTCTTCAGTAAAACAAATATACCTTTTGATCCATGATCCTGTTTGACCTCAAAACGGTTGCATTAAAATCTAACTAAAATATATATCTTGTGTCAAAATATGAGATCAATCTCACTATGGGAATGTCTCCATCCATAGCCAAATGTCTGACGCATCTGTACAATTCTGCACCACAAATAGTTCTAGAATCTCTAAATTTCTCGAAATCTTACATGAACATGAAAATACTCTAAAACATACTCCAAACACATATAATAGACTCTAAAGGAGACTTATACCATGTTCTAAAATTGTTAAAACCCATGGAATATCTCTAAGTCTTAGACAATTTTCTCTATCTCGTTGTTTTGTTCATTAACTGTTCACGCATATCATTCAAACCGATCTAATCTCATACAAAACCGAGAACCAATCGTCACACATTCAAGCATACTCAGCTCACTGAACTAGAGACACAAACATCATCTTAAAAGCGACCTTCTCCTAGCAGTTTTATTAAAAACCAACTCATTACATGTTTACAACCTGAAAACCAACGAAAGATCACAATCTCTTTGTCGTCTTAAAATCAACCCGAATTGTTGATCATTTTAATCTTCAGAAAAAGAAAGTACGCAACCCGTCAAAATATTGGTTCAGCCTTTCTCCTTTGTTAAAAAGGAGAGAGTGGGTATGTATACTATACTCGTATATCCCATACTTCTATTTTTTTTAGCCTCAATATTAAAAAAAACGCTTTCGACAAAAAAAAAACTCTTACAGCCTTAGGCCAAAATACACTTAGGCAATGAAATTCCCCATCGAAATCATCCAAAAGAAAAACGACAATCTAAGATTCATCTAAACGCCAGCGACATAGCCAAACCGTCAAAACATAGTCTCCAGAACTCTACAGTATCTCTTATCTCACTCTTGCGTTTAGAAAAATGTACCAACATCAAAATAATAACATGAAAATTAGTCAAAAGTCATGTGGATCTTTTCGACTTAACAAAACAAATTTCGTATAAAACTAAAAATCATACTAGAAATCTTCAAACACAAAAGCATTGCTCCCAATTTCTACTGAACCATGTGGATCACGGAAAATATCAAAATCAACAAAGAAAAATCGGCAACACAACTAGAAGCAATCACAACAAAGGGAACGCCTTCACCTTATTCATTCACTAGATATACCGCTAATTAACCAATTCCTTTGGCTCAAGCAACAAATATTTCATGAGAATTCCCCTCAAAACTTACGGAAACATCTATCGCAGAGATCTTAACGAAATAACATTCGTAAAAAATCCATGAGTTACAAGAAATACCTTTCACTAAAGATCGGAATCAAAGCGAAAAAATTTCTCGTAAAATGTGCAGAAACATTGCTACTTTGACGTCTCCGGAAAAAAAACTCCACTTCACAGTGTTCGTAAAACCAGTCGCCCACTACTTCCGTATTACAAATTTTTTTAATACAAAGCAGGCTATGGGAAAACAAGATTGGTACTGTTAAAACCGAGTTCGCAATACGAAACACATGAACGAAGAGAACCTAGTCCTCGCTCTAAAGCATTACAAGTAATGTACGAGCAACACGCTCCATTTACAAATATTTATTATGCTTTACTTGATCATGTATGAGTAGTTCTCCTTGTTAAATTGAGGGTTTTATTATGGTTTATATGTATTGGTAAACATAGAACTGCTAGGGTGAATCCTTAAGGATCCTTCATCATAGTTGATCTCATTGCATATGTTCTATATTAGCTAACTAGAACCCTGAACTTAGGACATAGATAAATACGACAGGTGGATCTATACCTGATAATAATTATGTTGAGCTAGGTTGTTATATGCATGCAAAAGTTGGTCTTGATCAACTTAGTGAATATATTGATTATAACGATAATACTTGTCTAAGGTAATATTGATCGACACTATTACCATAGTAACGATCGACACTCTTTCGTTGCTCCCAGATCGACGGCTGGACCAAATACTTATTCGTCTGATTAGACTCGCAGCGATAGCTGGATATCTTTCTTTAGTATTCGAGTTCTATGATGGTTTACCAAACAGCCGTAGCATCTATATTACAATACTATAACCTTAAACCCTTGATCTAAATATTTATTCTTATAAGTTTACAAAACAATTCACAATTAATCTCTATTGTTTACTGCTTTACAATTACTTACCTAGCTTAGTCTTCATATTTATCAGTCTATTGTGTGCCCTTGCTCCTTGTGGATTCGATCCGTAAGTACTACAACTGATCATCTTACTTGAGAGAGTAAGGTTTCTTATAGGATAATTTGTGTGATATAAAATTTGGCGCCATTTCCGAGGAGCATTGGATTTACCATTGGACTTGATTGTTACATTTCGTATAGGTTTTACTTTTTGTTTAGTTACTTATTTCTTTTATTTTCAGGTGCATGTCCATCAAGGCCAGAAGCAAAAAGGAAAAACAAATATTATTCTCAGACTATGCATTGTTAGAATGCACAATCCGCAAAGAGAGACACACGACATCGGTTGACAACAACACTCTTTCGTTGATCTATACTACTTGTGAGCGAGAAACGATCGACAGCAGTACAGCTTCGTTGATCGACACTAACCAGCGAGCAAGAAACATGGTGGCAAGTCTTATACTAACGAGGGATGAGAACGGATTCATGTATAATGCAGCAGGACATAGACTGGATGATCAGGGGGCAGTAATCCCTGAACCATAGAAAGCTGATAGAGAAGCTGCTGCCCCTCTACCTGAGGCTGCTTGATACGTGCGCAAATTACCCTCGAGCGATTGATTACTCTCTCAAATAAGAGGTTCAACTGTGGTACATAGGGATCAAATACACAAAGAGCGAGGGCACACAATAGATTTGATAATCAACTTAGTTATGCTAGGCAATTAATAAGACTTTGGAATAAGTAAACAAAGAGATTGTTGATTTGTAAACTAGTACGGAAAAATAGCTAGATCAAGGGTTTTCAGGTAGTGAATTATAATGGATAGTAGCCAAGGGGTTTTCAGTCATAGAATACGAATTCAATTAGTTAAGATATCATAAGTAATATAAAAAATATGGGTAAGATTAGAGTCTATAAATTTTGTGTGAAAATTTGGAATGACCGTCGATCGATGGTATGCAAACAGCATCGATCGATGGTTTTATTAGTCAAGCATTAAACATACCATATTCTATTGGTTCACTTAGAATCACTAGACCAGTCTATCAATTGTACCTAGTAATTTAAGCTTAACATGATTTGTTTAGGTAACGATCCTACTCTCACAGTGTCAATTTCCTAAGATAAGGGTTCTAAACATAATTATAAACATAAAATAATGTATAAGATAAAGAATAGGGATAGAAAGTGGGTGATACATGCTCCAATTCTCCTAGAGCTACTGATTACTCTCTCAAATAAGAGGTTCATTTGTAGTACCAAGGATCGAATCCACAAAGAGTGAGAGCACACAATAGATTTGATAATCAACTTAGTTATGCTAGAAAATTAATAATACTTTAATAAACCAGTAAATCGGGAATGAGGTGGTTTATGAACAGTTAAGGAAAATAGCTAGATCTAGGGTTTTTAGGTATTGAATTATAGTGGATAGAAGCCAAGAGGTTTTCAATCATAGAACACAAATTTAATAAGTAATGATATAACTTATATCTATCTATGGCTAAGCTCATAGTCTACAAACTTTCGTGTGCAAATTTGGAATGACAGTCGATCGATGATATGCAAACGACACCAATCAATGGCTTTCTTAGTCAAGCACTAAACGATCAGATTCAATAAGTTCACTTAGAATTACTCGACTAATCTTTCGATGATCCCTAGCAACTTAAGCTCAACAAGATTTATTCAGGAAACGATCGTCCTCTCGCAATATCAATTATCCTTGTATCAAGGTTTTAGTTAGTTATTCAAGAACATAAACAATACACACAATACTATTCATATATTTAATAATCACCTTAGCAATTCTATTGTCTGGCTAATCCGTCAAAACCATTAATAAACCCTAAATCTAACAAGAGATCTACTCATATATAGTGACGTGAGTGTGTTTTTATGTTTTAATAGGGTAATAATATCTTAAATAAACATCAGTGAAATTAACCCTTTTTTCTAACATACAATACAATAATACTCTTGTCAAGAGAGATCGGGTGTAGTACTTATGGATCGAATCCACAGAGAAAAATGGCACACAATAGATTTATTATTTCTAAAGGATAAGCTAGATAACTATATATATTGGTAGCAAGTAATCAGACCAAGGAAATATTCCTTATTAGAAGGTATAGATGCAATATGGAAACATGCTAGTAATGTAAATATGGAAATATGCTAGTACTGTAAATATGGAAATATGCTAGATCTAGGGTTTCATGCAAGTGGATTATAGTAGATAGAACTTAATGGTATTTAATCATGGAACTCGAAATCTAATGTAAAAGACATTAGCTCTCGCATGCACACCTAATCTATTGACCAAGTCCAATGTCTCAGCTCTCGCTTGTTGACACGAAATGACCATCGATTGATGGCAATGATCCTGCGTCGATCAATGGTTTCTTGAGTCAATCTTGTCAATCTGGTCTACTACCGGAATCAAGCGTTATGACCTAGTTTGATAAGTTCACAAGATTGACTAAATCAAATCTCGTTTGTTTCTAGCAACCAAGCTCAACAGAATAGATTCCGGTAGTAGACCAGGCTCTCGCTTGCGCCTAACTATCCTATTATCAGGGTTATAGTTAGCTACTCTAGAACTAGGAGTGTTGTCATGGGCTTGTATCCAAAGGGTTTGCCCAGCCCGCACAACATTTTATAACCCTAAGCTCGTAACTTTTAAACAGGGCCAAGTTAGGGCCGTCTAATTTTCAATTACAGTATCATTAGGGTTAATTTTTTTTTCTTCTTTCTCAGAAACTTTCGTCTCTCCTCTTTAGACTTTAGCCGACATAATCAGTCACAGACTCACAGAGATCAAAAGCGCTCGAAGAAGAGTGGAATCGTGGGTCTGATCTTCTAGGTCTGATATCCAAGCCTCCATCTCCTCCTAGTCTCGAGTCTCGAAGCTTATCCCGTCTCGCCGTCGACGTCGTTGGTGGATCTCCATCTCCTCCGAGTCTCGACGTCAGCCTCGAGCTGGAACAAGATTGTTCGACCACGCCGGACCTCTTCATCAGAACGCCGTACAACCTCCCCGTTCCAAGATCTCAGGATCCGCCTCAGCAAAACCCTAGTTCGATCTCCAGGTTCGTTTACAAACCTGCCACCGCCCTTGCCTCCGACGCCGGGAAATTCATTTCTTCCATCGTATTCTATGAGTCTTCCTCTTCTTATTCGGAAGGTGAAGATTCATCTTCAGGTATGTGTTGCCGCTTAGTTTGACAAAGATTAGTTTGACAATGTGTAATAAATTCATATGTGTTCAGACATGATTAGTTTGACAAAGATTGAAACTTTGGTCGGAATCTGAAACCTACCGTTTGATTTCAAATGTGAAGTTTATTATAAAATTTTATTATGGTAGAGGTAATCATAACAACCTTAGTCGTTTTGGTCAGATATGCTATGCCAATGTTTTAAACTTGGTTAGAGTCGGTGTTCGTATGATCGTTTTTCAAATCCATTGTTCACAGAATTGATTCAGCTCTTTGGTTCAAGTGTTGGTGTTGCTTAAGGTTCTACTTTTAAGTATTCATGGTTATAATGGTTCAAGCATTAGTGTATAAATGATTCATTTCCTTGCTTCCATGGAGAATCTGGCTGTTAAGCTTTAGCTTCCATGGGAAAGTTATAGCTCATTGAATGCTTATCTTGAACTTGTTTTATACTCATTACGTTTGTGGGTTTCTTGCATCTGTTATGTACTTCTGTTAATGTGTTGGAACTTGTAAGTTATAGCTTGGAACTTGTGGACTGTAATGTTGGTATGTTCTGTGACTTCTGTCTCAGTTTTGTTTCAAGACTATAATGCTAGTGATTTCTGTCTTAGTTTTGGTGTGTTCCGACTTCTGAAGTTGTTGTCTCTGTCTCTGTTATCATGATTCTCATAATCATCTTATTTTGTTGCAGAGTGGAGTTTGGAGGAGAGCAACATACTTACTTGGAGAAACTCAAGAGAGCAACGAGACTTGGAGGAGACTGAGAGTTTGATTTTTAATGCTTTGAACTTTGCTTTTTTTATTTTATGCTTAGAACTTTGATTTTTTTTTAATTTCATGCTTAGCATTTGAGACAAAAATGAATAAAAGAGATTTTTTTTTTATTTCTGTGAATCATATTTGAGTTTTTTAGTTAAAATTGATATAAAAAAAGTTATTAACTAGCATGAAATTAAATGGGTTAACCCTTGTACCAGCCCTAACCCTTGATTAAAATAGGGTTGGGTTAAAATAGGGCTAGGTTTATATTAAACAAAAGAGGGTTAGGCCCTAGCCCTGTATTTAACATCCCTATCTAGAACATAAGCAATAAACACAATTCTATTAATCGATCTAATAATGACCTTAACAAATCTATTGCTTGGCTAATCCATCAGTACCATTGATAAACCATAAACCTTGTTGATGACTACTCAGACATAATTGAAGTAAGAATAGAAATCTGAATAAAATGCATAGATAGAATATTGGGGTTTCAAAACACTCTTAGAATCCACTAGCAAATGCTAGCACACACACAAACTCTTGCCCCCTTAACTCTAGCAAATTTACAAGAACCCCCAAAACTAGCACACCTATCATGGTGCAATACATAAAGTATAAATATAAAACCCTAAAATCTAAGTCAAAACTCGTCCAAGGATATTCTTGTAATCTTGTGTCATGTCTCTAACTTGGACTTGAAAGTCGGCTGTCTGCGAACTGGACATCGATCGATCTTGGTCATGGAACATCGATCGACACCTTCATTGTATCGTCGATCGATGGTAATCTCGTACTTCGACTCTCTTCAATGATCAGCTAAGAATTATTCCTCTCCAAATGCTCCAAAAACTCCAAGTATCTCCATATATCTCCAAAACGTACATGGACCTGTAAAGACCCCAAAACATAGCCTAGACACAAATAAAATACCCTAAATATAGTCTATAACATGGTCTAAAACTGGTAATAAATAGGCTATATCAACTCTCCAAGACTTAATCTTTTGCTTGTCCTCAAGCAAACAAGCCTGTGAAATATGTTTGGAAAAGCGAAGACTACATATTGTCTAAGTATAACTGTCACCTTGCTTTACTGCAACCACATCCTATCAAGCCATTCACAGAGAAAATTATATACCCTATCCTAGTATAACAACCAAATCCATTCTACCAACAACTTAGTGAATACTAGTCTTACTCCAAACTTTCTAAGCGAGTGTAATATAGTGGCAGGATGATCCAGTTTGGTATCTCTAGTAATCTCTGTAAATAAACTTCTAAGAATGGTGCTTATAGCATGGTTAGTCAATAATAAATTTTGATCATAGTCCATTTCTTGACTCAATATGTTTTTTGAAAAAAAAACTTATATAAATATAAATAGCACTCAAAAAAATCAAATAGCATTAGTAAACCTCCCCCTGACTCAATTACACTGTCCTCAGTGTAATCCGCCACAGATTGGTTAGAAAAATAAATTATAAGTAATTAGCTTAAGTATAGAACTCGATACCTCTCTTTGTAAAAGAGTGTCGATCGATGGTCGGATATGGGTGTCGATTGATGCTAAACCTGTAAGTTCCTGTTTCTTATAAAACTCGAAATAAAACACAATATCAGTAATACCTCCCCCCACACATAAACAACACTATCGTCAATGTTATACAGTCTGAGATTGGGGAAGAAATAAATCATAAGGACCAATTTTAATAAGGAAAAACTGATACACTTGTTCGTTGATGGTGACCGTCGATCGACACAGTTAAGTGCCTATCGATCGATGCGGCTAGAAATGAGGTTGATCAACACTTGGAAAACAAGTTGCTATATCTTCGTTACTCTTCTAAAACCATGTGCCAATGAAGTTTCTGATTACCTCATCTCCTCTGATTTTCTCATTCTTTATGATCTCCTTAGTCACCTCCAGTGAATGCATTCTTCTTTGTAGATTTTCAATACTACGCTGGAGCAATCGAAGTCTGGCAACTGTAGTGTCTGATATTTCCTCTAGTTGCTGAAAAACATCTTCGTTCATCAGGTGCTGAGAAAAAACAATATCAGAGAACATTTCTTCTAAGTAGAATTCTGCTGCGAACTTCTCTTTGTCGAACTTAGTAGCGATCGATGGCAAGGTGTTGCCGTCCATCGATGTCACTCCATCAGGTCTACTCGCATGCTAACTCTGAAAAGTATTCATGTCTTGCTTCATCTCATCCATGCGTGTAGTCAAATTAGTGAGGCGTCTATCAATATGATAGTAGACATCATCAATCCTCATATAGAAATCATCCAGTGAAATCTCTTAAGCTTTATAGATATCATGCACAATATCATTAATTTCTTCTCTGATGTATGTCTCCTGCTTCTGCTCCTTGCTGTCGATCGATTCTGGTACATGTGCATCGATTGATGGCTGTTGCGGTTGTCCACAAAAATTTCATGACCGTTCAGCCATTAGAAGGGTGTCTGCTACATATTTCTTAGGTAGAGTTAGAATTCTCCTATAAAGATCTCGTGCACGTCCTTCCACATCTCTGGAAATTCCAAAATCATCTGGGCTGAGGTAACCAGCTTTTGTTTATTCTGGTCCAAGTGAAGGATATGGTTTACGTTTGATGTCGTTTGATGGCCAAGATAAGCCGGTTATTGATGTTGGAATGCCTACTATTGCGTTCATTAACAAGCCAGGTTCATCCTCATCATAATCTGAGTCATCAAACAAGTGTCATTCTTAGAGAAATTTTATATATTTATCCTAGTATAGCAACCAAATCTAGTCTACCAACAACTTAGTGAATACTAATCTAACTCACCCCTCTACTAACCTCATTTTTAACATAAAATAAAAGTGCAGACTTTACCTTTGGAGTACGATCAGAGGAAACATTGACTCTTACCCTTGCAAGTATCTAAACACACAGGCAGTCTTCTCTTATTTCTTTCTTCCCTATTTCTCTCTTCTCGGAATCTCTTTATATTATTTTTTATAAGTCCAATGAAACAATGATGCTAATACAGTCCATCTTGTTCAACTTTCTTTTTTTCTTTATATACTTTTTCTAAGCTAATGAATCAATGATGCTGATATAGTCCATCTTGTTCATCTTTTCTCCTTTTTTTTGTATTTTAAACAAGGTGTAGGAGAATAGTGGGGTCACAGGTAATTTGCCTATCCATCGCTTCCACAATGTGTGATCATTCCTCTCTGAATTAGAATAATGGGGTCAAAGGTAATTTACCTACCCCTATGCTTGTTTTAGGAAATCATCGCAACCTTTTATTTATGATGTCTTCCATCATCATGTCTTGAGATTCATACACTCCATCAAGTTTATCTTCTAGCATCTTCTCAGTAACCAGCCTCTATCTAAATGGTCTGTGTGAAACGTCGATCGATGCCGTCGATCGATGGTGCTTCGTCTGATCCATGCACGTGCTGTCTCTGAATCATCTGATGACTAATGTCCATATTTTGCTTCATCTCCTTCATACACATGTTTAACCAGCTAATACTATTGTTGAATGGGTAATATCTATCATCAATCCTCTCGTAGTAATCATCCAAAACGCCTCTTGTGCTCTGTAAATTCCTTGTACCATATCATCTATGTTTGCTTTGCTGTAGTAGTAAGCTGATGGCCTGGTTTCCTCAAAATTTTCTTCATTCTCTTGCATACAGAGACGAGTGTGTCCAATGATGTCTGCTCTGAGAATATTTTTGATGTCTTCCTTTGAAAAATTGGTGATTCTGCCATCTACAACTCGTGCATTCCCATATTTGTCTCTGTAGACACTATACTAATCTATTTCTTCACTATTATCAAAGTTTTCTAGATCAAACACATTAAGTTCTGATCTGTAATCGGCCGAGTCCTCTGGAAGGTGAGTGTCGATCGATGGCAAAAGTGTTGAGTTGATCGATGCTTTGTTGTTATCTGCATGGTTGTCATGTTGCTGTTGTCTGAAGAGGTTTCATGATCCGTTGACCATTGCGAGTATGTTTGCTACATTGACAGGATGTATTTATTTTTCTAGCAGGGTATAAATATCCTAAACAATTAACTATCAAATTAACCCTTAATCCTAACACACAAAATAATACTCGTGCCAAGAGAGATTAGGTGTAGTACTTAGGGATCGAATCCATAGAGAGCAATGGCACACAATAGATTTCTTATTTCTAAAGACTAAGCTAGGTGATTATATATATTGGTAACAAGTAATCAGTTTAAGGAAATTTTTCTTATTAGAAGGCATAAATGCAATATGGAAATATTCTAATAATGTAAATATAGAAATATGATAATAGACTAACTAGATGCAAATATAAATATGCTAGATCTAGGGTTTCAAGCTTAATGGATTATAGAGAATATGAAGCACGGAAATGTAAATATTCTAGAATTCAAATATTAACTATTTTGACCCTTTTAACTCTAACTCACGTATGTGAGCAAAAGGAAAGACCATCGATCGACGGCTAAGGCCTGATGTCGATACATGGTGAAATCAGAAGGAAGTGTGAACAAGATTTGATATGTTCACCAAGCTAATTAGACCAGCTCTCTCTCTCATGCGCCTCACAACCTAGGTCAATGGAGTCTAATCTAACACAGAACCTACTCTCGTAGTCGTCTATGTCCTACTTTCGAGATCCTAGTTAATTACTCTAGAATGCTAGCATTAAGCACAACTCAATTGATGGATGTTATCTTAACCTAGCAATCCTCTTTTTGGGGTAATCCATGATTGCTATCATTCAACCCTAAATCTAGTTGATAACTACTGAGACATAATTAAAGTAAGAACAATAGTCTGAATATAATGCATAGATAAAATACAGGGGTTCGAATACAAATCTCCCCTAAAAACTCTAAAACTAAAATGGAATGTTGGTGCACACAATCTGCCACTTACACACCCTCACACCTCGCTGCACCCCCTTTTCTTGGTTTCATACATAAAGTATAAATATAAAAGCCTAAAATCTAGGTCAAAACACGTCCAAGGGTAATCTTGTAATCTTGTGTCTTGTCTCTAACTTGGGCTTGAAATCGGCTGTCTGTGAATTGATTATCGATCGATGGCAAGTGTGCAGCATCGATCAATCTTGGTCATGTAACATCGGTCGACGCCAAGGTTGTGTCGTCGATCGACGACAGTCTTGTACTTCTTCTCTTCCAATGATCAGCTACGGATTATTCTCCTCGAAATGCTCCAAAAGCTCCAAGTATCTTCAAATATCTCCTAAACATACCTGGACTTGTAAAGACCTTAAAACATAGCCGAGGCACACATAATAGAGCCTATAACATGGCCTAAAACTGGTAATAAATAGGCTATATCAACTCTCTCAAACTTAATATTTTACTTGTCCTCAAGTAAACAAGTCTGCGAAAGAGGTTTTGAAAAGCGAAAGACTCACATACTGTCTAAGTATAACTGTCACCCTTATTTATTGCAACCACACCCTATCAAGTCAGTGAAAGATAAAATTTATATACCCTAACCTAGTATAGCAACCAAATCCATTCTATCAACAACTTAGCGAATACTAGTCTGACTCGCCCCTTTACTGATTTCATTTCTTTGTATAAAAAAAGTGCAGACTTTACCTTGGGAGTATCGGTCAAAGGACATATGGACTTTTACCCCTGCAAGTATCTAAACACACATGTAGTCTTCTCTGATTCCTTTCCTCTCGCTCTTCTTACTTCTTCTCAGTCAATGTATCCTTTCTTGTGAGGGTGTCATTTTATTTTTTAATTGACTGAGATATTTGGATAGGCTTCCATGAATCAAATTCTAATGGTTGTAGCCACCAGATCCTGTTCACTTCCTTTTGACCTTTATCTCTTTTTAGGATCATATGAATCAAGTTTTAATGGTTGTAGCCACCAAATCCTGTTCGATTCCTTTTTTTTATCTGAAGGGGAGAGAGAGGGGGAATCATAAGCACACATATTTTTACCTTCCAGACTTGCATAAGGAATCCGATTCAGTGTATACCAAATCCCAAAGCAAGAAAATAATGTCAGGATTAGTGTTTAAAATCAGCTTCAGTTCTTTCAAACTTTCAAAGCAAGTCTGATATAGTGGAAGGATGATCCACTTTGTTATCTCTAGTAATCTCTGCAAATAACCTTCTAAGAATGGTGTTAAAGTGTGGCTAGTCAATAATAAATCTTGATCATAGTCCCCTTATTGACTCAATAAAACGTTTTGAAAAACTTATATATAAATATAGTAAATAAGACTCAAAACAAAACAAATAGCATCAGCGAACTTCCCCCATACTTAAATTTCACATTCCCCAATGTAATCCCCCCCCCCAATTGGTTAGGAAAAAAAGTTAAATCATAAGTGAATAGCTTAACTATAAAACTTGATACCTCTCTCTGTAAGAGAGCGTCAATCGATGGTAGGCAGGTGTGGTCGATCGATGGTCGCGATCCAACGTCGACCGGTGGTGCCTCTATGGTGTCGATCGACCGATCGGTGGACTCAAATAGTTTGTAAAACTAAAATAAAACTCGAAATAAATAGTAGTATAAGAAAAAAAAAGTAAATAAAAACTTACAAAACAGTGGGTTGCCTCCCACTCACCGCTTGGTTATAGTCTTAAGCTCGACGTATTGAACTTTCTGACTATAATGGAGGTGGATCAACACTTGGAAAACAAGTGTCTACATCGTCTTTGCTCTTCCAAAACCATGTACCAACGAAGCTTCTCATTACTTCATGTCCTCTGGCTCTCTCATTCTTTATGATCTCCTTAGTAACATCCATTGAATGCATTCTCCTTTGTAGATTCTCAATACTGCGCTGTAGCATTCTAAATCTGGCAGCTGTAGTCTCAGATATATCCTCCAATTTATGAGAAATATCTTCCTTCATCTGGGTCTGAGAAAAAGCAATTTCATTGAACATGTCCTAACTATTTTTCTGCTGCATACTTTTTTCTATCAAACTCAGTATCGATTGATGGCATGATGCTGCCGTCGCTCGATGTCACTCTGTTTGCTCCAATCACACGTTGTGTTTGAATAGTGTCAAAATCCTGCTTCATCTCATCCATGCGTGTAGTCAAACTGGTGAGACACTTGTCTATACGATAGTAGACAGCATTAAGCCTCTTGTAGAAATCATCCAGTAACATATCTTGAGCTTTGTAGATCTCATGCACGATATCGGCAATCTCTGCTCTGCTGTATTTTTCTTGCTTCTTCATGGACATACCGATCTTTGTTGCATATTCAGCTAAAAATATGTAGCTGTACCCAAACATAGTAGCACGTGCATTGCCATTCTCATCTCAGTAGATGCCATACTCATATTTCTTTTCCCCATGGAAAATTCTTTTGCCATTAGCATCATAAGCTCTCTGTCCAAAATCTACGGTCTATCAGTAGTGGCTTTATCCAATAGGTTGATATTGGAATTCCGAAACTAAAAGGATCAGAGGTACAAAACTGGTTTACTCTTGGAATAGTAGTGTCGATCAATGCAAGACTGTTGTCGTCGATCGATTGTTGATATTGTCACGTTCTTCTATTCTTCGCTATCGATCGCTGCGTGTACACGTGCGTCGATCGATGTTTGTTGTCCAAATAAAGTTCCTAATCTGTTTGCCATAACAATGGCATCATCTACATCCTTCTTAAGGATGTTTAGAATTCTCCCATAGAGATCCCGTGCACGTCCTTTTGTATCTCTGAAAATTTCAAACTCATCTGGTCTGAGATAACATCATCTTCATCTTCTCTTGTTGGCTTGCGTTTGATATTGGTCGATGGCCAAGATATGCCGACGATCGATGCTCTATTATCCACTTTCACATTCAGTACCCAGCCAGCTACTTGCAGTGTCAGGCTGAGAGACTCAATCAGTTCTTTCTATCTGTAATCTGCATCGTATTCTTTGTAAGCTTCACCGTATCCTTAGTAAGCCTGATGGGTGTCGATCGATGGTGTATGGTGACCGTCAATCAATGCTCGATGATCAGACTAGTGGCCAAAATTGTTTCCAGCTCCATTGGCCATCGCAAGTATATCTGCCACATCTTCCTTCGTGACATGTAGAATTCTGCCATCCATAGCTCTTGCGTGACCATCTGGATCTCTCATAATACCGAACTCATCTGGTTGTAGATAAACATATTCCCTTTCGCATTCTGCTGCTGAATCTAGCTTGATCTCTGCTTCATTCCTAGCATCGATCGATGGTGTATGGTTACCGTCGATTGATGTCGATTTCCCAAGTTGATGGGAAACATGAAAAACACTAGCCTCTTCCATAGCAATCCCTCGGTGTGAGTGCCGATTGATATTAAGGGTGGATGTTGATCGATTGTTGAACTGTAACCTTGTCGATCGCTGGTATGTGTTGGGTATTGATCGATGCTCCTTCTTCTGATTCCTCTTTGAAATCGTAATCGCAAAAGCATGTGGCCACAAGCTATGGATTATTAGACAATTCAATCAAAGTAGCTTTGTTCTTATTCTTAACATGTTCATAAAAAATATTTTGATCAATTAGAGATAGATACAACATGTTTAACTTCACATCGCATATAGCTCCACTGTGGCCATGAATGCTCTCCCAAGTAGTAGCGAAGAGTTTCAATCTATCCTGATGTCCATCACATGAAAGTCTATTGAAACTAAGGTATGGTCGATCTGCACTGGAATATCTTTTACCATCCCTCATGAGTTCACTCTTGAGTAGTCTACCAATGTGAAAGAATCGTTGGAGGGTTCCACTTTCAGGTTCAGCTCCTCTGCCATATACTTTGGCATAATGCCTACTGATGATCCATTGTCACAAAGGGCGTTGGGATATTTGTTTCCTTTGATGAAGCATGGAACCACGAATTTTCCAGGATCACTTTTCTTCTTCAGACAGGTCAGCTGCTTCATCTTCTCTCTAAGGTGACTGAACATTACCTCTATATCATCATCTGTCTCCCTTGTTTACCTGAAAAACATCCACAATCCGTTAGTATAATAAGTTCCATCAAAAGAAATATGTACTGGAATTTTATAAACTCTTTTAGCAAAGCTATCCACCTCCTTTTCATTGGCTTCTTTACGTTGATGTTTGGGGATCTTTTCCCTCCTCTCTGAGTGTCCCTCATCTTCTCTATCAAGATCCATAGTTTCAGATGTGTCTGTATTATGTTCTGAAACTGTCACAGTTTGACACACAATCTGACATTCATCAAGGTTTGGTAGTCGCACTTTCGATGGATTCTTCTATCTCTCTGTTGATCGATGTCACGATTCCGGTGTTGATCAATGTTGGTCGATGCACATGAAGCCACTGAATCTGTAGGCTTCACCGTCGATCGATGCACACTGATTGCTTTCGATTGATGCGAATGAGAAGTGCCGAGTGATATGAAATTATCCACACAAAAATCGCTGTCTTGGGGCTTCTCTCCCTTGACTTCCTGCCAGTAATCATCATCAATCAATGCATTGACGTGGTGCTTTTGACCAGCCTCTATTTTCTCCTTAATCAAGCTTTGATTCCTCCTAATGGTCTCACTTGTTTGCATCACTTGATTCTCCAATTTCTTCACATGGGTGCTTAGGTTTTTGAACTTGGTGTTGAGGTTGAGGTACAGACCATCTATCTTCCATCGAAATCCACAATCATCTTCTGTTGTCACTCTAAACTTTGTCAACCATTGCTTCAATCTTGCTTTCCTGATCTTTTGGAGGAGGGTTCTGGTAGTAGGAAGAACCATAAGTCATGTTGTTGTTGAAGGGCATTCGCTGCAAACTCTGATTAAAGTTACTCCTTTGACAAGTACCATAGGAGTTCCTATTGAAACCTGGATTCCCTTGTCTCTGGAAACTATTCCCATCAATGTAGTCACATCCTCTTCTTCAATTCATCTTCTCCAGACTCAATTGCTTCTACTTCTGCAAAAGTAACCTCCTTCTTGAGAAATTTCTGAACACTATCCAGTTTTGTCTTGACCTCTTTAGTCTGCTCCTTGCTCACAGCTGGAGCTGATTTTCTTCTCTCAAAATTTGTGGTCTGGTACTGCTGCTAGATGCCAGATTCTCAATCAATCTTGTAGCTTCTTCAGGTCTCCTGGTGCTGAAATTACCCTCTCTAGCTGTGTCCAAAGCCATCTGATACTTTAATCCAATACCTCTGAAGAAAGTGCTAAGAAGCTGCACTTCGTTGAA
Organism: Moricandia moricandioides; assembly: GCA_905132885.1. Classification (NCBI taxonomy): domain Eukaryota; kingdom Viridiplantae; phylum Streptophyta; class Magnoliopsida; order Brassicales; family Brassicaceae; genus Moricandia; species Moricandia moricandioides. Next base: position 143,694 of record CAJHQQ010000187.1, read on the forward strand.
CCCGTGATGTTGACAGTCTCAATGGTATGAATTGAATCTGATCCATGAGTTTCTGAAAGACTCTGAAGGTTTTTGTGAAAAAGTAGCAATCTTGCTCCTCAGATCTTCTGCTTTCGCGTCATCAAAGAAGTTACGCAAAAAAGCATTCCTTATGTCAGTCGAGGATGTTAGAGATCCTAGTGGTAGTTGCTTATGCCAATATGAAGCTTCTCCACCAAATGAGTACTTGAAGAGCTTACAAAAAAGATAGTCCTCAGGGACTTCATTGGCATTAATAGCAGTCACTAGATCCTTAAATCGATCCGGATGATCCATAGGGTACTCATGTCGCAACACATGGTAAGGCGTCTGCGCTACAAGTCCAAAGAAAGAGGGCTTGATCTCAAAATCGTTTCTTTGAAAAACTGGAGGACAAAAGGCGGATATGTTGGCGTTTAACTGGTCTGGACGGTTGTAATCAGCCAGCGTTCTTTGATCAGCTTGGGCGTTAGCTTCAGGTTGAGCTAATGTGGCGTTTACTTCTGCTTATGCATCACAGATTACAGCCTCCTGATTGTCTATCTTTTGACCTTCTGCATTACGCAGATGACCGTTGAGGTCATGCAAGTCTCAATTCTCATTTTGAACCACAACAATAGGGGCAACCATCTGAACTCGCCTGCTACCGTCGATCGATGTGGGTAAGATTCTGTCGATCGATGCTGAGTGATTAATGTCGGTCGATGCTGTCCGTAAATAAGTGTCGGTCGACGCTGAGTAGATGCCATCGATCGATGCTTGTCGTCTTTCTATGAGGATCCTATGTTCGAGTTCATGTGGGTCTGAGAATAGTAATTATTGTGCTTTATTGCTCCTGGTACTCTTTTGCATGCACCTGAAAAAAAAATGGTTAGTAACTTGAAAGTAAAACAAACCTAGACTAAATCCTAGAAATTAAATCTAATGGCGATCAAAGCTCCCCGGCAACAGCACCAAATTTGACAAGGTGTGTTTATTGTTCTAGCAGGGTATAAATATCCTAAACAATTAACTATCAAATTAACCCTTAATCCTAACACACTAAACAATACTCTTTCCAAAAGAGATCAAGTGTAGTACTTAGGGATCGAATCCACATAGAGCAATGACACACAATAGATTTCTTATTTGTAAAGACTAAGCTAGGTGATTATATATATTGGTAAGAAGTAATCAATTTCATGAAATATTCCTTATTGGAAGGTATAGATGCAATATGGAAATATGCTCATAATGTAAATATGAAAATATGATAATTTACTAACTAAATGCAAATGTAAATATGCTATATTTAGGGTTCAAGCTTAATGGATTATAGAGAATAGGAAGCACAAACAATATTCTAGAACTCAAATATTTACAATACTGACCCTATTAACTTCCAGTCTCGTATGCGAGCAAAAGGAAAGACCATCGATCGACGACTAAGGTCTGATGTCGATCGATAGTGAAATCAGAAGGAAGTGTGTACAAGATTTGATATGTTAATATCCATCAATTGAGTTGTGCTTAATGCTTGCATTCTAGAGTAGCTAGCTATGAATTCAAAAGTAGGACATGGACGACTACGAGAGTTTGTCTGTGCCACAATAGACTCTATTGAACTAAGTTGTTAGGCGCATGCGAGAGCTGTCTAATTAGATTGATGATTGCTATAATTCAACCCTAAATCTAGTTGATAACAACTCAGACATAATTAAAGTAAGAACAAGAGTCTGAATATAATGTATAGATAAAGTACTAGGATTCCAATAGAAGTCTCCCAAAGGAGTTGTGAATCTTCTCTCCTAAAAACTCAAAAACTATAATGGAATGTTGGTGCACACAATCTGCCACTTGCACACCCGCACACCTTGTTGCACCCCCTTTTCTTGGTGTCATACATAAGTATAAATATAAAAGCCTAAAATCTAGGTCAAAACTCGTCCAGGGGTAATCTTGTAATGTTGTGTCTTGTCTTTAACTTGGGTTTGAGATCGGCACACATAATATACCCTAAATATCTCCAAGACTTTAAAATATAGCCTAGACACACATAATAGACCCTAAATAGAACCTAAAACATGGCCTAAAATTGGTAATAAATAGGCTATAGCATACATCCTCCTTAGATACATTGAGAATTCGTCCACCGTGGCTCGTGCATATCCTTTTAGGTCCCTTACAATTCAAAACTCATTTGGTCTAAGATAACCGTGAACTGCATTGTATTCTGCCAGACTGGCATCGAACGATGGTATAGGTCCACAGTCAATCGATGCCGCAAATCAGGTTTCATCAGATCCTCTGAAATTTCCAGCTTGCTCTATTGCAAGAGCATGGTACTCTATTAGTTCTTATTGAACATAAGAAGCGTCATAATCTGGGTTATTCGTATCATGCCGAAGGTCAGGGTTGTCTTCGATCGATGTCAAAGATTTGGTGTCGACCGATTGTTGGTGGATAACATTGATCAATGTTTTGGGCTGGGTGTCAATCGATAATCCATCTTCCGACTCATTCTCTTGCTCGAAATCGCAGAAACATGTGGCCACAAGTCCTGGTTCATGAACCAAATCACCAAAAGCAGTCTTGGTTCTAGTTTGAACAGGTTCATAGTAATGATTTTGATCAATAAGAGACATATACAACCTATTTTTCTTCATGTCGCATACTGCTCATACCGTGGCCATTAAAGCTCTTCCAACTTGCAGGGATGAGTGCTGCTCCACTTGGACTTCCAAGACATGAAAGTCTACATGAATTAGGGCATCACCAGAAGGCCCCACTATGTTAGAGCAATCCAAATAAATGAATGAATCACTAGAAGGCCCCACATTTTATCTTAGCACCTCTGCCATGATTCATGGCATAATGCCCACTGAAGAGCCGGTATCTCAGAGTGCATGAGGGTAGTCATGTCCCTTGATGTTTCAGGGAACCTCAACCTTTCCAGCTCCGCTTCTCTTTTTCAACTTAACCATCTTCTTTATCTTCTCCCTCATATGATTGAACCATCTTCATTGTACTCATCACTCTCCTTGGTTTTTCTAAATATCAACCACAACCTGTGAGTGAAATAAGCTTCCTCGAATGAGGTTTCTAATGGGATTCTAAGGGCTCTCATGGAAAAGCTCTCCATCTCTTTGTCATTAGCTTCCCTTCTAGGATGCTTAGGGATTTTTTTTCTTTCTAGAATTTATATACATATATACAATATATATATATATATATATATATATAAATTACCGTAGGGAGTGGTTTATTTGTTTGTTTGGGTTTGGGTAGGGTGGGATTCGAGTGCCTATGAGTACATATAACACTCAGGTCTATGCTTGGCAACCGACATACTTCTGTTTCGATGGAAGGGTCCTGCTTTTTTTTTTAATATCCATCTCTGATGTACATAGATTCTTCAGGTACTGTCGATCAATGTTAGCTTGGGATGTCGATCGATGCTCGTTCGAACAGGGCAGGAGATTCTCATGGATTTCTTCCTCCTGGTGAATAATTTCTTCCACAACTTGCTAAAAATATCATCAGTGATGGCACTGACATGGTGCATATGTACATCCTCAATCTTTCCTTGATCAAATCTTCTTGTCTCCTCACAACTTCACTAGCCTTACCAAATTGATTCTCTAGCTTCTTCACATGGTTGTTGAAGGCTTCAAATTTAATGTTGAGGTTTGAATAGACAGCATCAATCTTTCCATTGAAATCCATCGTCATCTTCTGCTGTCTTTCCAGAAGTTTGTCAATCATGGCTTCAATCTTGTTTTCTTGGGTATCTGTTGGGGTGATTTGATTGTAAGAGGCTCCATAGGTTCTATTGTTGTTGTAGGGTGATCTACTGTGGATTTTACCTGTTTTACCTATGATATATATAGTATATTTAGAGTCTTTTATATGCATTTGACATTGTTTTAGAACATTTACAGATCTAGGTACTTATTGGAAGCAATTGAAGCTTTTGGACTATTTTGGAGCAATTAGGATTGCTCTGAAAAAATCCAGAGTCGTATCCAGAATTATGAATGGACCATCGATCGATGTCACACACCGTGCGTCAATCGACGACAAAGTCGGCAGAAAAATTGAGAAATTATAACTTTTACCCATAAGTCTTATTAATTGCAAGACAAGTCCCTGGCCGAATTTAGACTATTTATTAGGGTTTTCTATCTCTGTAAAACCATAAGCTTATTATTCAGCAACTAAGCAGCTACAAAGTTACACAAGAGTTTTAGAGTTGGAACACATTGCTACCTCTATTGGAGAGAAAGATCTTATCATCATTCAGAGAAGATCTTGAATTCCTTATCTTTTTACTCATTTCATTCTATGAAATTTATTCATAATTTAATGATGTTCTTTATTACTATGTCTGAGTAGTTCTCTATTAAATTTGGGGTTATCCAATGGTAGTAATGTATTGGTGATTTCATAGAATTGTTAGGGTAATCTTCTTGGTTCTTTTTTTAAGTTGTACTTAGTGCTAAGTTGAATTTGATCACTTCAATCTTAGAGTTTAAGGTTCTATAGCGCAAGTGAGAGCATGGTTATAACCTGGAATCTATATTAAACAACCTAAATAACTAGTAACAAACGAGAGTTGAATTAAGAGTTTAGCGAATCTATTAAACCATGAACTTAGTACTGTTTAGAATGAGCATCGACGATGCCATAGTATTGCTTTCGATCGATGCTTAGCCGAGATGCGCGAGAGTGATCTCCTAAACTCTAAGGTTTAAATTCAGAACGATACTTAATAAAAACCTAGCAATCTATTAATCTTCATTAATAAAACCTACCTTAGAATTTCTCCTAAGTCTAGTACCCCAAATTAATTTTCACAAACCAATCAATCTTAAAGATCGTTTTTATTGTTACTGTTATAATTTGTCTAGCCTTAATTCAAAAATAATAAACTATTGTGCAATCTTAAAGTCTCTTTGGATTCTATCTCTAAGTCCTACACTGAACCTCTTATTTGAGAGAGTAAAGTGGGAATATAGGGTTAATGTAGTAGTGAAATAAAACCCCACATCAAATTTGGTGTCGTTGTCGGGGACTCTTTCTTATTGCCATTAGATTTTTTTTTAGAATATTGTCTAGAGTTTTACTTTACTGTTTGCTAAATTATTCTTTCCCTAAACCTTATATCACAGCTACTAAATAGAGAGAATACATTACAAGAAAACTATTACTTAGGGAGGGTCGATTTCGTGGTTATTTCCTCGTAAAAGATGGTTTACGAGGAAATAACCACGAAATGGTAAGCCTTGTGTCACGTTCGTCGTAAAGAAAATTTCGTCGCTAAATCTACGTAAAGTTACGAGGAACCGTTTCCTCGTAAAGTCGGGACTAAATTTCCTCGTAAAAGACACGCAACATATCCACGCACAATACACTCTAACTTTTCCTCGCTAATTACACGTACGTGTTTCCTCGTAAAATACTCGCTACTCTTTCCTCGTTAAGTTTCACATAACTCTCTCCTCGTAAGATTCTCGTTAAATTTCGTTGTAACATCCACGTAAACATTTCCACGTAAATCCCATGGTACATTGCGTAGTTAATTTCTCGTAGAGTTAACGACTAATTAACTTCAGAACTTATTTTTCCCTGCATTGGTAATTTTATTAAATATTTAAAAAATTATTTTTTTTGAAATAAAATTAAAATAATAAAATAGAACGAAAATATTTTATAAATATTTAAGTTTTATACAACTTATATTACAACAAAATGAAATAAAAGAGCTATGGGTTCTGGAGGTCTGGGTCTGGAATGCCCAATTGTCTCCGTCTCGCTACTAACATTAGCTCCAATTGCGGATTTCCAGCCGCTAGAACATCCAGGAAACTCTCGAGTGAACCCATTTGATCCTGCGTCGCATGCAACTCCGCACGCAGCTGAGCAGTCTCATCTTCCCGTCACTGAGCATAAGACGATGCCGCTCGTGGGACATCATTAACGGAACCAATCCTCAATCTACGTCTTTTTTTCTTATGGGCAACCTTTAAAAAAATTAATGTTAACCAATAATATAAAATAAGATATTAAATGAATAATAATAAAACTATTTTACCTCCTCGTAAATCTCATCCACTTGAGCTGTGGATAAAATCTGAATCCCCGAATTGTCGGGATTACTTCATTTTAAAATCATTGTCAACTCTCTAAAATACCCCCTCTCTTCTAATAATATAAATGTTTAAGAAAACAGATATCTTAAACGTACATGTTTTATGTTTTCAATGCATAAATTATAAACTATAAAAAATAAATGGGTTTATTAAATTATTATAGGTCAAAATTATTTTAAACTGAAAACTAGATAGTACAAATTAAAATAAGAATCTTGACCATCTTGTTTGAAGTAGAATTAAAAAAATCCATTCTCAATGAAAATGTTTGCGAGTGGGTACAGGCACCCTAAACATTACTAGACAAAGTCAAAACGTACCCAATCTGGATCGCTCATTCTCTGTCACATTAAGCCGTCCATGAGAGGATGCCAGCTAAGGTTTTGACAAATGGAGAAAATGGTTTATATTTTGAGTGTGACAACATGAACCTTCTTTTGGTGTATGCATGTGAAAAAGAGATTTAATGGCAGTAAATCAATTTTTCTATGCCAAAAGTTGAACATTCACCAATATCACCGAACATAAGACTTTCAGAAAAAAAAAAAAAATCATCGAACTAAAGACGACTCGAAACTATATTGAGCGTGGGGCAGATAGTGGCGGAACCGGGAAGGTAGGGCCTTAGAGGGACGAGGGGATCTTGTTGTGGGCACCAAAACTAAGGTTCTTTTGGTTGGGTGTGATCCGACCATCCGATCCAGTTCAAGGATCTTACTCAAGGGATTCACTCAAACTGTCCAAGACATCATGAATCCAGACCAAACCGACCAGAACCAAATGCTGATTGAAGATCAAGCGGTTCAGTTGAAGACTGAAGTCCAAACTGATCCAATTTTGTTCTCGGCCAGCATTGATGGACAAATCGAACTTATCAATGTTGGGGTCAAAATTAGTCACGACAAAATTAACACCCAAAAATTCTCAGTAATTAGGCTTTAAGCAAATATGAACCAGAAATGTCCCAAAACTACATCCCATAAACCAAGCGTATTTGAATAAAGATAAGAGAACAAACTTAGTATATTTCATCCCAAACAAAGAATAAAATAATTTCTATCCAACATCCGATACCCGGAAAAATGTTATTTCGGAAGATTTTTGAAAGAAATGAGGATTCTTATGAAAAGATCTCCCATAAACACAATTCAGAAAGTTTCCGCTGAGAAACTCTTGTAAGAAAATCTACGAGATAAATCTCTGCAAAACAACTTTCAGAAAATCCTTGCGGAAAAACTTGCATAAAACAAACGAGAAAGTTCCAAGTGTACGAAGCGATCAACAGAGAAGATGAGAGCAAGAGAAAGGCTTAACCACTCAGGGGACCCACTTCCCGCTCTCCTCTGATAGCTCATCGCCCTCCAAGCCTTTCGGAGGTCTCCTCATCTCCCTTCAAGCCTTCTCATCGCCCATAAAGCTTCGTTATCGCCCATCAAGCTTTGTCACCACCCTTGAGAGCTCCTCATCGCCCATGAAGCTTCGTCATCGCCCATCAAGCTTCGTCATTGCGCTTGATAGGTACTCATCACCCATGAATCTTCATCATTGCTAGTCAAGCTTCGTCATCGCCCCTCAAAGATCCTCATTACATGTCAAGCTTCGCCATCTCCCTTAGAGCTACTCATAACCCATAAAACTTTTTGATCACACGCAAAGCTTAATCATCGCCCTTGACAACTCCTTATCGCCCATGAAGCTTCATCATCGCCCTTGAGAGCTCCTCATCACCCACGAAGATTCTTCATCACCCGTCAAGCTTCATCATCGCCCCTTAGAGATCCTAATCACCCTTAAAGCATTTTCATCACCCTTCAGAGTGCCTCATTAACTCTCAGGCGCTCTTCATCACCCTCAAAGCTCTTCGGTCTTCCTCATCGTCCATCAAGCTCTCCTCATCGCCCTCCAATCTCTTCAGAGTATCTCATCGCCCTTCAAGCTATCCTCATCGCCCATGAAACTTCCACCTCTTTTTCTGGCTTGCGTTTGATATCGGTCGATGGCCAAGATATGCCGACGATCGATGCTCTATTATCCACTTTCACATTCAGTACCCAGCTAGCTACTTCCAGTGTCAGGCTGCGAGACTCAGTCAGTTCTTTCTCTCTTTAATCTGCATTGTATTCTTTGTAAGCTTCACCGTATCCTTGGTAAGCCTGATGGGTGTTGATCGATGGTGTATGGTGACAGTCAATTGATGCTCGATGATCAAACTGGTGGCCAAAAATGTTTCCAGCTCCATTGGCCATCGCAAGTATATCTGCCACATCTTCCTTCGTGACATGTAGAATTCTGCCATCCATATCTCTTGCATGACCATCTGGATCTCTCATAATATCAAACTCATCTGGTTGTAGATAAACATATTCCCTTTCGCGTTCTGCTGCTGAATCTAGTTCAATCTCTGCTTCATTCCCAGCATCGATCGTTGGTGTATGGTTACCGTCGATCGATGTCGATTTCCCAAGTTAATGGGAAACATGAAAAACACTAGCCTCTTCCATAGCAATCCCTCGGTGTTCGATCATCTCTTATTTTTTGTAATCTTCGTCATACTCGAGGTAGGCTGGGTTGTAATTGAGATCTGCATCGTAGGTGTTGATTGGTTCTGAAGTGTGAGTGTCGATAGATATATAAGGGTGGATGTCGATCGATTGTTGAACTGCAACCCTGTCGATCGCTGGTATGGGTTGGGTATCGATCGATGCTTCTTCTTCCGATTCCTCATTGAAATCGTAATCGCAAAAGCATGTGGCCACAAGATTTGCATCATTAGACAATTCAATCAGAGTAGCTTTGTTCTTATTCTTAAGAGGTTCATAAAAAAATATTTTGATCAATTAGAGATAGATACAACCTGTTTAACTTCACATCGCATATAGCTCCACAATAGCCATGAATCCTCTCCCAAGTAGTAGCGAAGAGTTTCAATCTATCCTGATGTCCATCACATGGAAGTCTATTGGGACTAAGGTATTGTTGATCTGCAATGGAACATCTTTTACCATCCCTCCTGAGTTCACTCTTTAGTAGTCCACGAATGTGAAAGAATCGTTGGAGGGTTCCACTTTCAGGTTCAGCTCCTCTGCCATAATGCCTACTGATGATCCAGTGTCACAAGGGGCGTTGGGTGTTTGTTTCCTTTGATGAAGCATGGAATCACGAATTTTCCAGGATCACTTTTCTTCTTCAGACAGGTCAACTGCTTCATCTTCTCTCTAAGGTGATTGAACATTACCTCTATATCATCATCTGTCTCCCTTGTTTCCCTGAAAAACATCCACAATCTGTGAGTATGATAAGCTTCATCAAAAGAAATACCTAGGGGAGTTTTATAAACTCTTTTAGCAAAGCTATCCATCTCCTTTTCATTAGCTTCTCTGCGTTGATGTTTGGGGATCTTTTCCCTCCTCTTTGAGTGTCCCTCATCTTCTCTATCAAGATCCATAGCTTCAGATGTATTTGTATTCTGTTCTGAAACTGTCACAATTGGACGCACAATCTGACATTCATCAAGGTTTGGTAGTCAAACTGGGTTTCTCTCCTGTTGATCGATGCTGAGGTCGCACTTTCAATGGATTCTTCTATCTCTCTGTTGATCGATTTCATGAGTCCGGTGTCGATCGACGTTTGTCGATGCACATGAAGCCACTGATTCTGTAGGCTTCACCGTTGATCGATGCACACTGATTGCTTTCGATCGATGCGAATGAGAAGTTCTGAGTGATATGGAATTATCCACACAAAAATCGCTGTCTTGGGGATTCTCTCTCTTGACTTCCTGCCAGAAATCATCATCAATCAATGCACTGACGTGGTGCTTTTGACCAGCCTCTATTGTCGCCTTAATCAAGCGCTCATGCCTCCTAATGGTCTCACTTGTTTGCATCACTTGATTCTTCAATTTCTTCACATGGGTGCTTAGGTTTTTGAACTTGGTGTTGAGGTTGAGGTACAAACCATCTATCTTCCATTGAAATCCACAATCATCTTCTGTTGTCACTCTAAAACTTTGTCAATCATTGCTTCAATCTTGCTTTCCTGATCTTCTGGAGGAGGCTTCTGGTAGTAGGAAGATCCATAAGTCATGTTGTTGTTGAAGGGCATTCGCTGCAAACTCTGATTAATGTTACTCCTTTGACAATTACCATAGGATTTCCTATTGAAACCTTGATTCCCTTGTCTCTGGAAACCATTCCCATCAATGTAGTTGACATCCTCTTCTTCAATCTCATCTTCTCCAGACTCAATTGCTTCTACTTGTGCAAAAGTAACTGATTACTGCGTTTTACCACGTGCCAATTAACCTAATGTGCACGCTACCACAATCGAATGGTATATCAGTGCATCACTTTAGGATCGAATCCACAAGGAACTAATGATCTATAACACTAACAATACACAAACTTTCCTAATCTAAGCAAATGAAAAGATTGATGATTTGTAACAAGCTAAACTCCTAGAAATATAAACAAAGTGATCTCAAATCCAATCTAGAAATAAATGCAAGAACTAATCTTTTAATCTATAGCTAAAGATGGATCCATGGGCAAAGATAATCGATATCGGGTGATCAAAGTTCAGTCTAGGTTGTTCAAACAAAAAAATCAACAAGTCTATAGGTCTAGAACTCATAAAATAGACTAATCCACGGTCACGACAATAGTCTCTATGCTAATCAAGCATTAAACATCAACGGTCGTTGGCCTAACATAATCAAGCATGCATGAATCACAAGTCTACTAACCATCTAGCAGTCCTAACATCAAAGGTATTTGGTTATTCATGCTAGAATAATATCAAGTTGGTTCAGACATTTTAACAAACACTTGTGGTGCATAAAATGTCTACAGATCTAGATTAGACTTGATCACTCTAAACTAGCATTAGGAAAACTTAATAAGCATAGAAACAATGTTAATCAAGCAAGAGACATCCTAAACATCCACCTAATCACCCTAATCTACTTAACCCGTAGATCACAAAGTGTCTACTCAATAAACTTCATAAGAAACCTTAAATCTATGTGAGATTTAAGGCTAATAATACTAATGAGCAAGAGAAACACAAATATAAGATGAAATACTTGATTAAAATGATCAAAAGATTCAAGCTTTAATAATATTAAACAAAGTCTTAGAGAGAAAAATGAGATATTTTAGGGTTTTTAGGATTTAAAACTATATATAGAGAGGTAAAAATCATGTTCAATCGCTGGTCGCTGATCGCAAACGCTGTGATTAGCGTTTTGCCGCGATTTGGAAAATCGCGTTTGACCTTCTTCTTCATCGCGAGCGGGTGGGTCGTCCCGCGCCGTCTGGTCGCTGCCAATTTCGTTCTTCCCGAGCGGGTGGCTCGAGCCGCTGTGGATGGTCGCTCCGAGCTCACTATGTTCCCCGCGGTTACGTTGTGTTGGATATTTAAGTGAATCCTTGCAACCATTAAAGTGAACCATTGCAATTGTTTATATGAACAATTGTAAATATTAATGAAAGCAACCTTTGGTAATAACCATATTGATATTTGCACCCCTTGGTGATTAACCATTGTAACTTTTTACTAAACATTGCAGCTCTTCATTAACCTTTGCAACTTTTGGTTTAACCATTGGAGCTATTAGTTGCAACTCTTCACTCTCTATATAAAGAGATGTAGGCATTGGAAAATGATGTAGAAAAAATCAGAAACTAATAGTTAGTAAGAGAGTAAGAGAAAAAAAGATTCATTGTTCTAAGATCATCAAAGATCTTTGAAGAACACATATAAGCATTAAAGCTCTATTTGTGATTCTTGTATCTTAGCCTAGAACAAGAATGTGACTTTGATTGTCTTATCCTACAAAGGGATTTCGTGTAACCCAAAGGCTTGGAATAGGGTCGAAATACTCTTTAAGGAAAGCATGGCGATTCAATCATTATCCAAGTATATAATTCACAACTTTCCGGGTTACAACCCAAATTAACCAACAATCTTAAAGAGTATTTTCTTGTGAATTATGACTGGTGTATTTGTGCGAAGGATAACATCAAAGTTTGGAAAGTTGTAAATGCTTGAGAGAGTATACTTTCGAAGATAGAGCAAGAAGATGAAAGAATGGAGAATAATATATCGTTGCTATATTCTCAAAGGGATGCAAACATGTTGTGTATCAGAGCATTTAGATTCGGTTCTGGCATATTAACATTTTTAGTAATCATGAATGAAAAGTAATATGGGTTACTTGAGTTTATTCATGATGAATTAAGGAAAATGGTTAATGCTTAAATAATTAATAATGGTGAATTCATGAATACAAAATGAAATCAGTTGAAATTTTACATATGTGTTTATCATAATGTCATGAATTCTTCTGGAAATTATTGCATTTAGAACCATAATATATTGCATGAATTTAGAGAAATAGTAAGTAAATCGAAAATATTGTTGTGATCATATCTCTCTGAGTATATATCGGAATCGCACGATTTTTATATCAGTGCTTAGATATTGAAATTATCTTTCTACTGATATATTATGCATAAAATAAGATCGCGTATTCTGAGAGATATAAGGGTTGAAAGTTTCGACCATGTTGCAGAAAAAAAAATGAAATGAAGAAGATGAACAGTAACGTGACACGTGTCACGTTCGGATTTGTCTGAAAATTACATTTTTTGTTTTGGTCATATCTCTTTGGTTATAAATTGGAATTGCATAATTTTTATGTCCATGCGTAGCTGTTGAAATTATCTTTTATTTGATATATTGTACGCATATTTTGGACACCAAAGGATGCGAACATGCCGTGTCCGAAGGGATGCGAACGTACTATGACCCAAGGGGTACGAATGTATCATGATCCAGAGGGTGTGAACGGTTCGTGACCCAAGGGGTGCGAACCTAACATGATCCAAGGGATGCGAACGGGTCGTGACCGAAAGGGTGTGAACGTTTCGGGACCAAAAGGGTGTGAACATTTCGGGACCAAAAGGGTGCGAATATAACGTCACCAAAATGGTGCGAAAATAATGTCACCGAAAGAGTGCGAACATAATTTTACCGAAATGGTGAAAACATAATGTTACTGAAAGAGTGCAACATAATATTACTGAGAAGGTGCGAATGTAATTTCACTGAAATAAAGTGACTTACATCATGCAAGTTATTGATCCTCATGGATTCAAGTGCCTTAGGGTTAAGGCCGAGCCGTCATGAATGGTAAACATATTGTTCATGGTTAGTGCTATGGACTATGATCCATAGGTATGGATCGATGGCTCAGAAAGAAGTGTATCTGAAGCAACCTTAAGGTTTTATTGTACCTTGTAAAAAGTATAAAGTGTATACAACTCATTGTATGGGCTAAAGCAAGCACCTAAGCAGTGGCATCAAATGTTTAATGAGATTGTCTTATCAAGTAGTTTGAGTTAAACTATTAGGATAAGTGTTTATATAACAAATTGATGATTCCAATAATGGAACAATCATTTGCTTATATATTTTGATGATATATTGATGTTTGGCACTGGTCAAAGATAAGTAGAGCTTACAAAAACATTATTGTCATCAAGTTTAGCAATGAAAGACATGGGGGAGGTTGATGTGATTCTGAAATTTGAATCACACATACAAGTAACTCAATATATTAGACATCTTCTCTGTATATTGATAAAGTTATTAATGGGTTCAATTGTGATATTGTTTGCCAATGAGGATTCCCATGGAATGCGAGTGTGAAGTGTGTGCCTTATACAGGACAAGAAATATCACAACTCGAGTACTTGAATGAAACCATAGATTATGGTTTGTTATATGTCAGATTTCCTTTGATGGTAGAAGGGTATTTAGAGATGCAAGTTTGATTATCAATATAGAAGATTAATCTTCTATAAGTGGTTGAGTGTTTTGCTTAGGGAAGTGCCATTTCATGGGCTTCTAAGGAGCAAAGTTGCATAAAAATTTGACTATAGAATAAGAATTCGTAGCATTAGCATATGCTGTTAAATAAGTGTATTGGCTAGAGAATTTAATTTACGAGATTCTGTTGTGACCGAAATAGTATCACTAGTTTTTTATCTATGATAGTGAAGAAATCTTAGTTAAAATCTATAACTAAGTGTATAATGGTAAGTCGCGACACCTGATGTTAGATATAATGTAGTATGTGAACTGATCACTCACAGGGTGATTACCAAAGAATTTATTCGGTCTGAAAGAAATTTAGCATATCATTTGACGAAATGATTAGCTAGAGACTTGGTAATTGAGTCTGTTAAAGGGATGAGTTTAAAGTCCATTTGAAATCTTTAATCGTAGGATATCCAATTCCCCTCTAATACGACGTTAGAGGCTGAATTCAATGTGGAAAGCCTACACTTAAAGATTGAAGCACATTTTTATGTATCATCCTAAGGTATGTGCTTGGACTTGCAAGAAGGGATAGGTTGAAAAATTATTCTTAATAAATACTTTGAAAAAATGCATTTGCAGGTGCATGACTGAAAGTATTTACCTATATGAGTGTGAAGTGATGCCGCTTCAATGATCTTGGACTTGGCTTTGTATGCATTCATGAATGGATTAGGACACATGGCTTATAATAGTGTCGGGTAAACACTTAGAGTAATGTGGAAACACATGTGTGTACTATCTTCATGTGTTCAAAATGGGTTGAGGGATTCAATCCGTAGGACATCCTGATTCTCGGACATTTGAAATGTGTAATACACTAAGATGAAAATTCAATTCTTCGAACATTTTCATTTATGCATGAGTTTGATATATGTATTAATTATTTAATGAATCTATGATTACACTTAAATGGGGGAGGATTGTTGGATATTTAAGTGAATCCTTGCAACCATTAAAGTGAACCATTACAATTGTTTATATAAACAATTGTAACTATTAATGAAAGCAACCTTTGGTAATAACCATATTGATGTTTGCACCCCTTGGTGATTAACCATTGTAACTCTTTACTAAACATTGCAGCTCTTCATTAACCTTTGCAACTTTTGGTTTAACCATTGGAACTATTAGTTGCAACTCTTCACTCTCTATATAAAGAGATGTAGGCATTGGAAAATGATGTAGAAAAAATCAGAAGCTAATAGTTAGTAAGAGAGTAATAGAAAAAAAGATTCATTGTTCTAAGATCATCAAAGATCTTTGAAGAACACATATAAGCATTAAAGCTCTATTTGTGATTCTTGTATCTTAGCCTAGAGCAAGAATGTGACTTTGATTGTCTTATCCTACAAAGGGATTTCGTGTAACCCAAATGATTGGAATATGGTCGAAATACTCTTTAAAGAAAGCATGGCGATTCAATCATTATCCAAGTATATAATTCACAACTTTCCGGGTTACAACCCAAAATAACCAACACGTTGGACCGCTGTATCAAGCCGCATAATATTGCTCAAGCTCCGACTTCGTTTCCGTCGTTTCAAGCTTCAGTCGTCGTCGTGGTTGAGCTCGTGCTCCGGATAGCATAACTGGTGCTCGTGCTTCCCAATCCACCGTGGTATTTCTCTTCTTCGTCCTCACCGCGAGTTCTCCATCTCCACCGTGAAATCAAAGCATGGATTCTTTCATTGTCGTCACATCATTGTGCCTCCGTTGAACCACGATCCGCCATGGAAGCTCCGGAATCACAGTCGGGAGACTCCGTCTTAGCCGGCTTGTTTGACGGCGTCCCACAGATCCGGCGAAGAAGAGATAGTACAGCTTCCATGACTGGTTTCTTCTTTTTTGCAGCATAAGTTCTCACCATTTCAGCTAATTACGCTTTGACCTTAAAACTTCCATATTGTGCACTTTAACCCTTGATTTTTGCCTTAAACTTTCAATTGTGCATTCCTAACCCTGCAAATGTAATTATGTATGCAAATGCAATATAATGACCTAAATGCAACCTATAATGATCATAATAACCTAAAATATGAATTTAAAACTTATCAAAAATGCAAGACATCAACTCCCCCAAACTTGCTTTTTACTTGTCCATAAGTAAACTTTCAAAAACAAGATGAGAAGGTGCTTAAAAATGGGAGCTTGTAACTAAAAGAAACACTTTTTAGCCTTCAAACATGACATCCTAAAAGAAACATAGCAAGTAGCATGAACAATATTTCCTATTACACTCTAGCTTCTCAAGGCCAATCTAAACTTCAATATCTTTACACAAGTCATTCACTCATCAATCAACAAGTCTTTCAACCAACTCTCACATTTATTAACAAGCAAATAAGGTGAATTCTTGCAAATACGAACTTGATCTCAATCATTTGGTTTGGTGAGTGAAAATGGTCTAATGTGAAGGAAGAGAAGGTTTCACTCAAGAATAGGAACTTGATCAATATGCAAAATTTATCTAAGACCAGGAGCAATTCACGCATACATAGACCGGTTCTCATCAAACTACCCTTGTCCTATGTGATTCCATGTTATACCCTTCTTCTCCACCCCAATCCCCAAAGACAACACTCATCTTACACTCACTCAATGAACATTCTCTTTTCCTTTTCTTTGTCTCAACCAACTAGGGACTTTTTATCTTTAATAACATTTAACTCTAACTTTTTTTTTTAATCTTTCCCAACTCTTCTTTTTTTTTTCTTTTGGGGGACTATTTGACATATCTAGAGCTTTTATTCTATTATTTTCTTTTTTCCCTAGGGGTTTCTCTTCTTATAACACTCTTTTTTTTCATTCCTTTCACTCATATCTTTTCCCAAATCCAATATCTTAAACTCAAAAGCACACGAACCTAACCACAATCCTAAATGCTAGCTCAAGTGAGGTCTTAATGCTAGCAAAAGATGAGAACAAACCTATGTCGCTCCCAATACTCTCAAGATTTTGCACATGACAAGCTATCAATAAGAGGCCTCACACAAGCAAATCAATGGTGGTTTCAAAGAATGGTAAGGGTTCATGGCTATGGGGGTGCCATTTGGGTTAACAAGATGATAATAAATTGAATAAGATTACCCAAATGTGTATGAGATCCATGTTTGAGTATGCAAGTGCCCATATGCAAGATAAATTAAGTTCATTATGCCTCAAGTAGTTTGGAGTTGGTTTCAAGAACAAGTCAATATCAAGCAAACAACAAGTTTCAAGTAGAGTTTTCAAGGCTCAAAGCATACAAGCTTTTTAAAAGATGTTTAAGCTACTTGATATGTTTAGCTAGGGTATCATGTTGAGTTCTAGACATGTGTTCTTTTCAAGGCAATTAAAACAAGCTCCTTATGCATATGGATGCAACCTAAATACTTCTAGACTCAATCTTAAGGATGAAAATGAAACAAAATATGAATCTAAATGCTTGTTTTGGTGTTTTCGAAAATTTTCATTTTTTTAGGTTTTTCTATGCAAATAAGTATGTACAATGCAATGCATGAGACTCATGACAAGTAAACAAAACAAAACACAATGTGAGATGATAGAATCTCCCCCAAACTTACTTCACACAGTCTCTTGTGTGATAGTAAACTTGAAAGAGAGATAAAATATGAAAGAACTAAGTATTTACAAGGGTGTAGATGCACTTACTTGGAGTTAGCTTGATGAGAGAGGGGAATGAGGAGGGAAAGCGTGTTGTGACTTTGACAATTTTGAAATGACCTCTTGAAAAGATTTAGAACTCCCCCAAACTGATCCCTAAACTTATTCAAACACACTAAAGCAAGATAAAAGATAAAGAGAAATATATACAAAGGATAAACATGGGAATGCCTCCCAAGCGCGCTTGTTTTAAGTCTCTAGCTTGACTTGGTGTGCTTGCTAATCATAAGTATCGAAAGGTTGAGCCAATGCACCTTTGGTCCTTCTCCTGCAAGAACAAGAAACCAAGTGCACAAAGAAGCACACTACTGTCCATAGAAAATAGACAGATTTTTCATCAAAGAGCTTCACTATAGATGTAGCATAAATTATGAAATGCTCTTTGAGGTTGAGAGAGACATGAGAATCAAATGAATTTGGTGGAAATACAAAGTCAACTACTGGTTCAGACGAGGTCGTCACATAGTAGTCTACCTTATCTCCATTAATCAAATAAAACACGACATTCACATTCTCATGTTTGTTTTTGACATAGGGGTTTTCAATCTCAAGCAAGAGCTTATCTACATCAAGTTCATCCCCTAGATCAACTATTTCAAGAAGAGGTTTAGGTTCATCAAGCATCAAGAATTCAGTTTCGAGATCAATCGAAGCACTAAGATAGTTCTTGTCAAAACAAACTTTAAGATGATCTCTAACAATCTTTTCTACTCTCAAGTCATATAATTTTCTAGTTTCACATATCAGTTCAAGATATTCATTGATGAGAACATGAGAATTCAAATCAGAGGCAATATCTTCAACACAAGGCAAGCAATTATCCTCAAAATAATAAAGTTCAAAAGTTGAATCACATATACCTTGTAGTTGGGTAGGTGGAACCCAATAAAATACCTCTTTGAGCTGATGAGCAATCCTTATCTCAGTTCCTGTGAGCTCTCTTCCTTCTAGTGTTGCCCGATGTTGCATGAGATCCAACCTTAGCATCACTGCCATGTCACTCCTTGTCAACATTGGGCTCTCTTCGCAAAGCTCATCTACCTTCACACTCTGTTCTGGTGTGAGTACACTTTCATCAAAAAGTGGCTCCACATATGGCTCATCAACTTCAATGTGATCTTCAAATATGTCATCCTCTTCTTGTGGCCAATCAAAGTAGCTTGCAGCCATTAATGCAAAGAGCAAAAACTAGAATAAAAGGTTAATAGCTATACAAAAGAAAACGAAGCATAAGAAAGTAAAGCTTAATCTCAAGAAAGTTTAAAATCCTAATGAAAAATCTACTTAGTTCCCCGGCAACGGCGCCAAATTAATTACTGCGTTTTACCAGAGGCCAATTAACCTAATGTGCACGCTACCACAATCGAATGGTATATCGATTGCATCACTTTAGGATCGAATCCACAAAGAACTAATGATCTATAACACTAAGAATACACAAACTTTCCTAATCTAAGCAAATAAAAATATTGATGATTTGTAACAAGCTAAACTCCTAGAAATATAAACAAATTGATCTCAAATCCAATCTAGAAATAAGTGCAAGAACTAATCTTTTAATCTATAGCTAAAGATGGATCCATGGACAAAGATAATCGATATCGGGTGATCAAGGTTCAGTCTAGGATGTTCAAACAAATCAATCAACAAGTCTATAGGTGTAGAACTCATAAAATAGACTAATCCACGGTCATGACAATAGTCCCTATACTAATCAAGCATTAAACATTAATGGTCGTTGGCCTAACACAATCAAGCATGCATGAATCAAAAGTCTACTAACCATCTACCAGTCCTAACATCAAAGGTCTTTGGTTATTCATGCTAGAGCAATATCAAGTTGGTTCAAACATTTTAACAAACACTTGTGGTGCATAAAATGTCTACAGATCTAGATTAGACTTGATCACTCTAAACTAGCATTAACAACACTTAATAAGCATAGAACAATGTTAATCAAGCAATTGATATCCTAAACATCCACCTAATCACCCTAATCTACTTAACCCATAGATCACAAAGTGTCTACTCAATAAACTCCATGAGAAACCTTAAATCTATGTGAGATTTAAGGCTAATCATACTAATGAGCAAGAGAAACACAAATATAAGATGAAATACTTGATTAAAATGATCAAAAGATTCAAGCTTTAATAATATTAAACAAAATCTTAGAGAGAAAAATGAGATATTTTAGGGTTTTTGGGATTTAAAATTATATGTAGAGAGGTAAAAATCATGTTCAATCGCTGGTCGCAAACGCCGGTCGCTGATCGCAAACGCTGTGATTAGCGTTTTGCCGCAATTTGGAAAATCGCGTTTGGCCTTCTTCTCCACCCCAATGCCCAAAGACAACACTCATCTTACACTCACTCAATGAACATTCTCTTTTCCTTTTCTTTGTCTCAACCAACTAGGGACTTTTCATCTTTAATAACATTTAGCTCTAACTCTTTTTTTTTAATCTTTCCCCACTGTTCTTTTTTTTTCTTTTGGGGGACTATTTGACATATCTAGAGCTTTTATTCTATTATTTTCTTTTGTCCCTAGGGGTTTCTTTTCTTATAACACTCTTTTTGTTCATTCCTTTCACTCATATCTTTTCCCAAACCCAAGATCTTAAACTCAAAAGCACACAAACCCAACCACAATCCTAAATGCTAGCTCAAGTGAGGTCCTAATGCTAGCAAAAGATGAGAACAAACCTATGTCGCTCCCAATACTCTCAAGATTTTGCACAATACAAGCTATCAATAAGATGCCTCACACAAGCAAATCAATGGTGGTTTCAAAGAATGGTAAGGGTTCATGGGTATGGGGGTGCCATTTGGGTTAACAAGATGATAATAAATTGAATAAGATTACCCAAATGTGTATGAGATCCATGTTTGAGTATGCAAGTGCCCATATGCAAGAGAAATTAAGTTCATTATGCCTCAAGTAGTTTGGAGTTGGTTTCAAGAACAAGTCAATATCAAGCTCACAACAAGTTTCAAGTAGAGTCTTCAAGGCTCGAAACATACAAGCTTTCTAAAATATGTTTAAGCTACTTGATATGCTTAGCTAGGGTATCATGTTGAGTTCTAGACATGTATTCTTTTCAAGGCAATTACAACACAGCTCCTTATGCATATGGATGCAATCTAAATGCTTCTAGACTCAATCTTAAAGATGCAAATGAAACAAAATATGAATCTAAATGCTTGTTTTGGTGTTTTCAAAAAATTTCAATTTTTTAGGTTTTTCTATGCAAATAAGTATGTACAATGCAATGCATGAGACTCATGACAAGTAAACAAAACAAAACACAATGTGAGATGGTAGACTCTCCCCCAAACTTACT
The DNA here is from genome assembly GCA_905132885.1 of Moricandia moricandioides. Taxonomy (NCBI): domain Eukaryota; kingdom Viridiplantae; phylum Streptophyta; class Magnoliopsida; order Brassicales; family Brassicaceae; genus Moricandia; species Moricandia moricandioides. The sequence goes on from CAJHQQ010000187.1 coordinate 164,736, forward strand.
TCACACAGTCTCTTGTGTGATAGTAAACTTGAAAGAGAGATCAAAAGAGTGATAAAATATGAAAGAACTAAGTATTTACAGGGTGGAGATGCACTTACTTGGAGTTAGCTTGATGAGAGAGGGGAATGAGGAGGGAAGGCGTGTTGTGACTTTGGCAATTTTGACATGACCTCTTGAAAAGATTTAGAACTCCCCCAATCTGATCCCTAAACTTATTCAAACACACTAAAGCAAGATAAAAGATAAAGAGAAATATATACAAAGGATAAACATGGGAATGCCTCCCAAGCGCGGTTGTTTTAAGTCTCTAGCTTGACTTGGTGTGCTTGCTAATCATAATTATCGAAAGGTTGAGCCAATGCACCTTTGGTCCTTCTCCTGCAAGAACAAGAAAGCAAGTGCACAAAGAAGCACACTACTGTCCATAGAAAATAGACAGATTTTTCATCAAAGAGCTTCACTATAGATGTAGCATAAATTATGAAATGCTCTTTGAGGTTGAGAGAGACATGAGAATCAAATGAATTTGGTGGAAATACAAAGTCAACTACTGGTTCAGACGAGGTCTTCACAAAGTAGTCTACCTTATCTTCATTAATCAAATAAAACACGACATTCACGTTCTCATGTTTGTTTTTGACATAGGGGTTTTCAATCTCAAGCAAGAGCTTATCTACATCAAGTTCATCCCCTATATCAGCTATTTCAAGAAGAGGTTTAGGTTCATCAAGCATCAAGAATTCAGTTTCGAGATCAATCGAAGCACTAAGATAGTTCTTGTCAAAACAAACTTCAAGATGATCTCTAACAATCTTTTCTACTCTCAAGTCATATAATTTTCTAGTTTCACATATCAGTTCAAGACATTCATTGATGAGCACATGAGAATTCAAATCAGAGGCAATATCTTCAACACAAGGCAAGCAATTATCCTCAAAATAATGAAGTTCAAAAGTTGAATCACATATACCTTGTAGTTGGGTAGGTGGAACCCAATAAAATACCTCTTTGAGCTGATGAGCAATCCTTATCTCAGTTCCTGTGAGCTCTCTTCCTTCTAGTGTTGCCCGATGTTGCATGAGATCCAACCTTAGCATCACTGCCATGTCACTCCTTGTCAACATTGGGCTCTCTTCGCAAAGCTCATCTACCTTCACACTCTGTTCTGGTGTGAGTACACTTTCATCAAAAAGTGGCTCCACATATGGCTCATCATCTTCAATGTGATCTTCAAATGTGTCATCCTCTTCTTGTGGCCAATCAAAGTAGCTTGCAGCCATTACTGCAAAGAGCAAAAACTAGAATAAAAGGTTAGTAGCTATACAAAAGAAAACAAAGCATAAGAAAGTAAAGCTTAATCTCAAGAAAGTTTGAAATCCTAATGAAAAATCTACTTAGTTCCCCAGCAATGGCGCCAAATTGATTACTGCGTTTTACCACATGCCAATTAACCTAATGTGCACGCTACCACAATCGAATGGTATATCGATGCATCACTTTAGGATCGAATCCACAAGGAACTAATGATCTATAACACTAAGAATACACAAACTTTCCTAATCTAAGCAAATAAAAATATTGATGATTTGTAACAAGCTAAACTCCTAGAAATATAAACAAAGTGATCTCAAATCCAATCTAGAAATAAGTGCAAGAACTAATCTTTTAATCTATAGCTAAAGATGGATCCATGGACAAAGATAATCGATATCGGGTGATCAAGGTTCAGTCTAGGATGTTCAAACAAAACAATCAACAAGTCTATAGGTGTAGAACTCATAAAATAGACTAATCCACGGTCATGACAATAGTCCCTATGCTAATCAAGCATTAAACATTAACGGTCGTTGGCCTAAGACAATCAAGCATGCATTAATCACAAGTCTACTAACCATCTACCAGTCCTACATCAAAGGTCTTTGGTTATTCATGCTAGAGCAATATCAAGTTGGTTCAGACATTTTAACAAACATTTGTGGTGCATAAAATGTCTACAGATCTAGATTAGACTTGATCACTCTAAAATAGCATTAAGCACACTTAATAAGCATAGGACAATGTTAATCAAGCAAGAGATATCCTAAACATCCACCTAATCACCCTAATCTACTTTACCCATAGATCACAAAGTGTCTACTCAATAAACTCCATGAGAAACCTTAAATCTATGTGAGATTTAAGGCTAATCATACTAATGAGCAAGAAAAACACAAATATAAGATGAAATACTTGATTAAAATGATCAAAAGATTCAAGCTTTAATAATATTAAACAAAGTCTTAGAGAGAAAAAGAAGATACTTTAGGGTTTTTGGGATCTAAAACTATATATAGAGAGGTAAAAATCATGTTTAATCGCTGATCGCAAACGCTGTGATTAGCATTTGGCCGCGATTTGGAAAATCGCGTTTGGCCTTCTTCTTCATCTCGAGCGGGTGGGTTTTCCCGCGCCGTCTGGTCGCTGCCAGTTTCGTTCTTCCCGAGCGGGTGGCTCGAGCCACTGTGGATGGTCGCTCCGAGCTCACTATGTTCCCTGCGGTTACGTTGGACCGCTGTATCAAGCCGCATAAGATTGCTCGAGCTCCGACTTCGTCTCCTTCGTTTCAAGCTTCAGTCGTCGTCGTGGTTGAGCTCGTGCTCCGGATAGCATAACTGGTGTTCGTGCTTCCCAATCCACCGTGGTACTTCTCTTCTTCATCCTCACCGCGAGTTCTCCATCTCCACCGTGAAATCAAAGCATGGATTCATTTGTTGTCGTCACATCATTGTGCCTCTGTTGAACCACGATCCGCCATGGAAACTCCGGAATCACAGTCGGGAGACTCCGTCGTAGCCGGCTTGTTCGACGGTGTCCCACAGATCCGGCGAAGAAGAAGATCGTACAGCTTTCATGGCTGGTTTCTTCATTTTTGCACCATAAGTCCTCAACATTTCAGCTAATTACACTTTGATCCTAAAACTTCCATATTGTGCACTTTAAACCTTGATTTTCGCCTTCAACTTTCAATTGTGCATTCCTAACCCTGCGAATGTAATTATGTATGCAAATGCAATATAATGACCTAAATGCAACTTATAATGATCATAATAACCTAAAATATGAATCTAAAACTTATCAAAAATGCATGACATCAGTAACCTGTTTCTTGAGAAATTTCTGAACATTATCCAGTTTTGCCTTGACCTCTTTAGTCTGCTCATTGCTCACAGCTGGAGCTAATTTTGTTCTCTCAAAATTTGTGTTCTGGTACTGCTGCTAGATGCCAGATTCTCAATCAATCTTGTAGCTTCTTCAGGGCTACTGGTGCTGAAATTCCCCTCAATAGCTGTGTCCAAAGCCATCTGATACTTTAATCCAATACCTCTGAAGAAAGTGCTAAGAAGCTGCACTTCGTAGAACCCGTGATGTTGACAGTCTCAATGGTATGAATTGAATCTGATCCATGAGTTTCTGAAAGACTCTGAAGGTTTTTGTGAAAAAGTAGCAATCTTGCTCCTCAGATCTTCTGCTTTCGCGTCATCAAAGAAGTTACGCAAAAAAGCATTCCTTATGTCAGTCGAGGATGTTAGAGATCCTAGTGGTAGTTGCTTATGCCAATATGAAGCTTCTCCACCAAATGAGTACTTGAAGAGCTTACAAAAAAGATAGTCCTCAGGGACTTCATTGGCATTAATAGCAGTCACTAGATCCTTAAATCGATCCGGATGATCCATAGGGTACTCATGTCGCAACACATGGTAAGGCGTCTGCGCTACAAGTCCAAAGAAAGAGGGCTTGATCTCAAAATCGTTTCTTTGAAAAACTGGAGGACAAAAGGCGGATATGTTGGCGTTTAACTGGTCTGGACGGTTGTAATCAGCCAGCGTTCTTTGATCAGCTTGGGCGTTAGCTTCAGGTTGAGCTAATGTGGCGTTTACTTCTGCTTATGCATCACAGATTACAGCCTCCTGATTGTCTATCTTTTGACCTTCTGCATTACGCAGATGACCGTTGAGGTCATGCAAGTCTCAATTCTCATTTTGAACCACAACAATAGGGGCAACCATCTGAACTCGCCTGCTACCGTCGATCGATGTGGGTAAGATTCTGTCGATCGATGCTGAGTGATTAATGTCGGTCGATGCTGTCCGTAAATAAGTGTCGGTCGACGCTGAGTAGATGCCATCGATCGATGCTTGTCGTCTTTCTATGAGGATCCTATGTTCGAGTTCATGTGGGTCTGAGAATAGTAATTATTGTGCTTTATTGCTCCTGGTACTCTTTTGCATGCACCTGAAAAAAAAATGTTAGTAACTTGAAAGTAAAACAAACCTAGACTAAATCCTAGAAATTAAATCTAATGGCGATCAAAGCTCCCCGGCAACAGCACCAAATTTGACAAGGTGTGTTTATTGTTCTAGCAGGGTATAAATATCCTAAACAATTAACTATCAAATTAACCCTTAATCCTAACACACTAAACAATACTCTTTCCAAAAGAGATCAAGTGTAGTACTTAGGGATCGAATCCACATAGAGCAATGACACACAATAGATTTCTTATTTGTAAAGACTAAGCTAGGTGATTATATATATTGGTAAGAAGTAATCAATTTCATGAAATATTCCTTATTGGAAGGTATAGATGCAATATGGAAATATGCTCATAATGTAAATATGAAAATATGATAATTTACTAACTAAATGCAAATGTAAATATGCTATATTTAGGGTTCAAGCTTAATGGATTATAGAGAATAGGAAGCACAAACAATATTCTAGAACTCAAATATTTACAATACTGACCCTATTAACTTCCAGTCTCGTATGCGAGCAAAAGGAAAGACCATCGATCGACGACTAAGGTCTGATGTCGATCGATAGTGAAATCAGAAGGAAGTGTGAACAAGATTTGATATGTTAATATCCATCAATTGAGTTGTGCTTAATGCTTGCATTCTAGAGTAGCTAGCTATGAATTCAAAAGTAGGACATGGACGACTACGAGAGTTTGTCTGTGCCACAATAGACTCTATTGAACTAAGTTGTTAGGCGCATGCGAGAGCTGTCTAATTAGATTGATGATTGCTATAATTCAACCCTAAATTTAGTTGATAACAACTCAGACATAATTAAAGTAAGAACAATAGCCTTAATATAATGTATAGATAAAATACTAGGATTCCAATACAAGTCTCCAAATGAGTTGTGAATCTTCTCCCCTAAAAACTCTAAAACTATAATGGAATGCTGGTGCACACAATCTGCCACTTGCACACCTGCACACCTTGCTGCACCCCCTTTTCTTGGTGTCATACATAAGTATAAATATAAAAGCCTAAAATCTAGGTCAAAACTCGTCCATGGGTAATCTTGTAATATTGTGTCTTGTCTTTAACTTGGGCTTGAAATCGGCACACATAATAGACCCTAAATATCTCCAAGACTTTAAAACATAGCCTAGACACACATAATAGACCCTAAATAGAACCTAAAACATAGCTTAAAATTGGTAATAAATAGGCTATAGCATACATCCTCCTTAGATACATTGAGAATTCGTCCACCGTGGCTCGTGCATATCCTTTTAGGTCCCTTACAATTCAAAACTCATTTGGTCTAAGATAACCGTGAAATGCATTGTATTCTGCCAGATTGGCATTGAACAATGGTATAGGTACACAGTCAATCGATGCCGCAAATCAGGTTTCATCAGATCCTCTGAAATTTCCAGCTTCCTCTAGTTCAAGAGCATGGTTCTCTATTAGTTCTTATTAAAGATAAGAAGCGTCATAATCTGGGTTATTCGTATCATGCCGAAGGTCGGGGTTGTCGTCGATCGATGTCAAAGATTTGGTGTCGACCGATTGTTGGTGGATAACATTGATCAATGTTTTGGGCTGGGTGTCAATCGATAATCCATCTTCCGACTCATTCTCTTGCTCGAAATCGCAGAAACATGTGGCCACAAGTCCTGGTTCATTAACCAAATCAACAAGAGCAGTCTTCGTTCTAGTTTGAACAGGTTCATAGTAATGATTTTGATCAATAAGAGACAGATACAACCTGTTTGTTTTCATGTCGCATACTGCTCCTACTGTGGCCATGAAAGCTCTTCCAAGTTGCAGGGATGAGTGCTGCTCCACTTGGACTTTCAAGACATGAAAGTCTACATGAATTAGGGCATCACCAATTTGCACTAGGAGATCCGTGACTATGCCTCCTGAATTTTTGTTAGAGCAATCCCAATAAATGAATGAATCACTAGAAGGCTCCACCTTTCATCTTAGCACCTCTGCCATGGTTCATGGCATAAGGCTCACTGAAGTGTCGGTATCTCAGAGTGCATGAGGGTAGTCATGTCCCTTGATGTTGCAGGGAAACTCAAACTTTCCAGGGCTACTTCTCTTTTTCAACTTAACCGTCTTCTTTATCTTCTCCCTCAGATGATGGAACATTCTCTCATTGTACGCATCACTCTCCTTGGTTTTCCTAAATATGATCCACAACCTGTGAGTGCAATAAGCTTCCTCGAATGGGGTTTCTAATTGGATTCTAAGGGCTCTCATGGAAAAGCTTTCCATCTCTTTGTCACTAGCTTCCCTTCTAGGATGCTTAGGGATCTTCTTTTTTTTTCTAGAATTTATATATATATATATATATTTATAAATTACCGTAGGGAGTGGTTTATTTGTCTGTCTGGGTTTGGGTAGGGTGGGATTCGAGTGCCTATGAGTACATATAACACTCAGGTCTATGCTTGGCAACCGACATACTTCTGTTTCGATGGGAAGTCAATCGATGGAAGGGTCCTGCTTTTTTTTGATGTCCATCTCTGTGTACATAGATTCTTCAGGTACTGTCGATCAATGTTAGCTTGGGATGTCAATCGATGCTCGTTCGAACAGGGATTTCTTATTTGTAAAGACTAAGCTAGGTGATTATATATATTGGTAACAAGTAATCAATTTCATGAAATATTCCTTATTGGAAGGTATAGATGCAATATGGAAATATGCTCATAATGTAAATATGAAAATATGATAATTTACTAACTAAATGCAAATGTAAATATGCTATATTTAGGGTTCAAGCTTAATGGATTATAGAGAATAGGAAGCACAAACAATATTCTAGAACTCAAATATTTACAATACTGACCCTATTAACTTCCAGTCTCGTATGCGAGCAAAAGGAAAGACCATCGATCGACGACTAAGGTCTGATGTCGATCGATAGTGAAATCAGAAGGAAGTGTGAACAAGATTTGATATGTTAATATCCATCAATTGAGTTGTGCTTAATGCTTGCATTCTAGAGTAGCTAGCTATGAATTCAAAAGTAGGACATGGACGACTACGAGAGTTTGTCTGTGCCACAATAGACTCTATTGAACTAAGTTGTTAGGCGCATGCGAGAGCTGTCTAATTAGATTGATGATTGCTATAATTCAACCCTAAATTTAGTTGATAACAACTCAGACATAATTAAAGTAAGAACAATAGCCTTAATATAATGTATAGATAAAATACTAGGATTCCAATACAAGTCTCCAAATGAGTTGTGAATCTTCTCCCCTAAAAACTCTAAAACTATAATGGAATGCTGGTGCACACAATCTGCCACTTGCACACCTGCACACCTTGCTGCACCCCCTTTTCTTGGTGTCATACATAAGTATAAATATAAAAGCCTAAAATCTAGGTCAAAACTCGTCCATGGGTAATCTTGTAATATTGTGTCTTGTCTTTAACTTGGGCTTGAAATCGGCACACATAATAGACCCTAAATATCTCCAAGACTTTAAAACATAGCCTAGACACACATAATAGACCCTAAATAGAACCTAAAACATGGTCTAAAATTGGTAATAAATAGGCTATTGCATACATCCTCCTTAGATACATTGAGAATTCGTCCACCATGGCTCGTGCATATCCTTATAGGTCCCTTATAATTCAAAAATCATTTGGTCTAAGATAACCATGAACTGCATTGTATTCTTCCAGATTGGCATCGAACAATGGTATAGGTCCACAGTCAATCGATGCCGCAAATCAGGTTTCATCAGATCCTCTGAAATTTCCAGCTTCCTCTAGTTCAAGAGCATGGTTCTCTATTAGTTCTTATTAAAGATAAGAAGCGTCATAATCTGGGTTATTCGTATCATGCCGAAGGTCGGGGTTGTCGTCGATCGATGTCAAAGATTTGGTGTCGACCGATTGTTGGTGGATAACATTGATCAATGTTTTGGGCTGGGTGTCAATTGATACTCTATCTTCCGACTAATTCTCTTGCTCGAAATCGCAGAAACATGTGGCCACAAGTCCTGGTTCATTAACCAAATCAACAAGAGCAGTCTTCGTTCTAGTTTGAACAGGTTCATAGTAATGATTTTGATCAATAAGACACAGATACAACCTATTTTTCTTCATGTCGCATACTGCTCCTACCGTGGCCATGAAAGCTCTTCCAACTTGCAGGGATGAGTGCTGCTCCACTTGGACTTCCAAGACATGAAAGTCTACATGAATTAGGGCATCACCAGAAGGCCCCACTACGTTAGAGCAATCCAAATAAATGAATGAATCACTAGAAGGCTCCACCTTTCATCTTAGCACCTCTGCCATGGTTCATGGCATAATGCCCACTGAAGAGCCGGTATCTCAGAGTGCATGAGGGTAGTCATGTCCCTGTATGTTGCAGGGAACCTCAAACTTTCCAGGGCCGCTTCTCTTTTTCAACTTAACCGTCTTCTTTATCTTCTCCCTCAGATGATTGAACATTCTTTCATTGTACTCATCACTCTCCTTGGTTTTTCTAAATATCAACCACAACCTGTGAGTGCAATAAGCTTCCTCGAATGGGGTTTCTAATGGGATTCTAAGGGCTCTCATGGAAAAGCTCTCCATCTCTTTGTCATTAGCTTCCCTTCTAGGATGCTTAGGGATTTTTTTTCTTTCTAGAATTTATATACATATATATATATATATATATATATATATATATATATATATATATATATATATATATATATATATATATATATATAAAAGTTACCATAGGGACTGGTTTATTTGTCTGTCTGGGTTTGGGTAGGGTGAGATTCGAGTGCCTATGAGTACATATAACACTCAGGTCTATGCTTGGCAACCGACATACTTCTGTTTCGATGGGCAGTCAATCGATGGAAGGGTCCTGCTTTTTTTTTTAATATCCATCTCTGATGTACATAGATTCTTCAGGTACTGTCGATCAATGTTAGCTTGGGATGTCGATCGATGCTCGTTCGAACAGGGTAGGAGATTCTCATGGATTTCTTCCTCCTGGTGATTAATTTCTTCCACAACTTGCTAAAAATATCATCAGTGATGGCACAGACGTGGTGCTTATGTACATCCTCAATCTTTCCTTGATCAAATCTTCTTGTCTCCTGAAAACCTCACTAGCCTTACCAAATTGATTCTCTAGCTTCTTCACATGGTTGTTGAAGGCTTCAAATTTAATGTTGAGGTTGGAATAGACAACATCAATCTATCTATTAAAATCCATCGTCATCTTCAGCTGTCTTTCCAGAAGCTTGTCAATCATGGCTTCAATCTTGTTTTCCTGGGTATCTGTTGGGGTGCTTTGATAGTAAGAGGCTCCATAGGTTCTATTTTTGTTGTAGGGTGATATACTATAGATTTTACCTGTTTTACCTATGATTTATATAGTATATTTAGAGTCTTTTATATGCATTTGGCATTTTTTTAGAACATTTACAAATTTAGGTACTTATTGGAAGCAATTGGAGCTTTTGGACTATTTTGGAGCAATTAGGACTGCTCCGCAAAAACCCAGAGTCGTATCCAGAATTATGAATGGACCATCGATCGATGCCACACACCGTGCGTCAATCGACGACAAAGTCGGCTGAAAGATTGAGAAATTACAACTTTTACCCAGAAGTCTCATTAATTGCAAGACAAGTCTCTGGCCGAATTAAAACTATTTATTAGGGTTTTCTATCTCTGTAAAACCATAAGCTTATTATTCAGAAACTAAGCAGCCACAAAGTTAGATAAGAGTTTTAGAGTTGGAACACACTGCTACCTCTATTGGAAACAAAGATCTTATCATCATTCAGAAAGATCTTGAATTCCTTATCTTTTTACTCATTTCATTATATGCAATTTATTCATAATTTAATGATGTTCTTTATTGCTATGTTTGAGTAGTTCTCTATTAGATTTAGGGTTATTCAATGGTAGTAATGTATTGGTGATTTCATAGAATTGTTAGGGTAATCTTCTTGGTTCTTTATTTAAGTTGCATTTAGTGTTAAGTTGAATTTGATCACATCAATCTTAGTATTTAAGGTTCTATAGCGCAAGCGAGAGCTTTGTTATTACATGGAATCTATCTTAAACGATCTATATAACTAGTAACAAACGAGAGCTGAATTAGGAGTTTAGCGAAGCTATTAAATACCGAAATTAGTATTGTTTAGAATGAGCATCGATCGATGCCATAGTATTGTTATCGATCGATGCTTAGCAGAGATGCGCGAGAGTGATCTCCTAAAGTCTAAGGTTTAAATTCAGAACGATACTTAATAAAAACCTACCGATCTATTAATCTGCATTAATAAAACCTACCTTAGAATTTCCCCTATGTCTAGTACCCCAAATTAATCTTCACAAACCAATCAATCATAAAGATCGTTTTTATTGTTATTGTTATAATTCATCTAGCCTTAATTCGAAAATAATAAACTATTGTGCAATCTTAAAGTCTCTTTGGATTCTATCTCTAAGTCCTACACTGAACCTCTTATTTGAGAGAGTAAAGTGGGAATATACGGTTAATGTAAAAGTGAAATAAAACCCCACATCAAATTTGGCGCCGTTGCCGGGGACTCTTTCTTATTGCCATTAGATTTTTTTTTAGAATATTGTCTAGAGTTTTACTTTACTGTTTGCTAAATTATTCTTTCCCTAAACCTTATATCACAGCTACTAAATAGAGAGAATACATTACAAGAAAACTATTACTTAGCGAGGGCCGATTTCGTGGTTATTTCCTCGTAAAAGAGGGTTTACGAGGAAATAACCACGAAATGGTAATCATTGTGCCACGTTCATCGTAAAGACAATTTCCTCGCTAAATCTACATAAAGTTACGAGGAACCGTTTCCTCGTAAAGTCGGGACTAAATTTCCTCGTAAAAGACACACAACATTTCCACGCACAATACACGCTAACTTTTCCTTGCTAATTACATGTACGTGTTTCCTCGTAAAATACTCGCTACTCTTTCCTCGTTAAGTTCACATAACTCTCTCCTTGTAAGATTCTCGTTAAATTTCATCGTAATATCCACGTAAATCCCATGGTACATTCCGTAGTTAATTCCTCGTAGAGTTAACGAGTAATTAACTTCGAAACTTATTTTTCCCTCCATTGATAATTTTATTAAATATAAAAAAATATAAAAATATATATTTTTGAAATAAAATAAAATTAATAAAATAGAACGAAAATATGTTATATATATATTTAAGTTTTATACAATTTATATTAAAACAAAAGGAAATAAAAGAGTTATGGGTTCTGGGAGTCGTCGTTCTGGAGGTCTAGGTCTGGAATGCCCAATTTTCTGCGTCTCGCTGCTAACATTAGCTCCAATTGCGGATTTACAGCCGCTAGAACGTCCAGGAAACTCACGAGTGAACCCATTTAATCTTGCGTCGCATGCAACTCCGCAAGCAGCTGAGCAGTCTCATCTTCCCGTCGCTGAGCATAAGACGATGTCTCTCTTGGGACATCATTAACAGAACCAATCCCCAATCTACGTCCCTTTTTTTTAGGGACGACCTTTAAAAAAAATAAAAATTAATGTTAGCCAATAATAAAAAATAAGATATTAAATGAATATTAATAAAAAAAATTTATCTCCTCGTAAATCTCATCCACTTGAGGCTGTGGATAATATGACGGTGTCCCATCGGCGGACTGCTAGGTCAGCTGGGTTTGGCGCTCTTCAACACGAGCAACAACGTCGTTGTAGATTTGCTCGGATCTAGGATCTACAAATTTCCTAGCCTTGTTCTTGTGGGTCCTCTCGTAAAGTTCTTTAAGAGATGGTAGAACTTCTGTCTCTTTAGCCTAAAAATATTTTTAAAAATAATTGATTAATTAAAATAGATATAATAACGAGTTTAATTAATTTAAATATTTACCATCTGTAGACGGACACCGGCATGTGGTGTTTGACCTGAAGAGTGAAGCATGGGCAAGTTGTCATGCTCGTCTCTCGTCAGACGGGAAGAGAAGAAGCTGTTGGAGACTCTGATCGAGGATGGCAAGTTCCAATAACGTATGAGGCCATCCCACACCTCCATTGTGAGCTCAGAGGGCTTCCCGTGCCCATAAATTTCGACCAATTAATCATCCTTCCAGTTAGACACCGTGTCCAACAATAGCTCTTTTGCCTTTTTGACAAAAGCTTCCTACACGTCCTCGTTTACTCCTATGGACCAAACCCCAATATCATTTTCATAATCAAACAAATTGAACACATTCATTAATTAAACAAAGTAAACATCATTCGGATACATTATTATCGTTTTCGTCATCACTAGAAACATCATCATCTTCATTAAACTTGTCTTCAACAGCTTCGTCTCTATTATCGTCTGGAAAATCTTCGTATTCACGATTATGCGGATCGATGAGAAGGATCGCATCAACTTGTTTATCAAGTTCCTCGACTCCATTGGTGCGTCCACGTGGTGTAACTTTGATAACAGATAACCAATTTATCCCCGAGGTTGTCATCCGAGGATATGGAACATAGCAAACTTGGTCTGCTTTGGAAGCTAATATGTAAGGCTCTAATTTGTTGTATCTTCATCCACCGTTGACATCAACTACACCGAATTTGTTAACCCGAGCACCTCTGTTGACGACGGGGTCAAACCAGTCACATTTGAAGAGGACGCATTTCAGCTTCAATAACCCTAGAAATTCAAATTCAATACTCTCCTGCGGGATCCCATAGAAATATGTTTCGCCTTTCACACATATTCCATAATTCCTTGTCGCACGTTGTCTACTATACTCATATGTATGAAAAGTATAACCTCGTGTGAAATACATTGGTGAGATGTTCTCAAAAAAATTCTTCTCTATGTTCATCACATTGAGGTTGTGACGTAAAAGAAGATCCTTCCAATATGGCAATTCCCAAAATATATTCTTTTTGTCCTAGTTGTGCTGAAATTCGTAATAATCAGGCATATTACTGGGAACATGCCAATTACCACCACGAGGAACGGTTTCTAAAGCACTGTAGTAATAGATTTGCGCTTCGATTTGTTCTCCAATTAAGTATGGAGGAGGAGTGTCTCTCACACCCTTTTTTGTGCCTGAACAATGTCTTTTTTCTTTTATACGGATAGTGAATGGGAAGAAAACGACGGTGACAATCGAACCAACTTGTCTTCCTACCATTCTTCAACTGAAACGCATCTGTCATTCCATTACATTATGGACAAGACAATCTCCCATGTGTAGTCCATCCAGACAACATCCCATATGCAGGAAAATCACTTATCGTCTAGAGAAGCATCGCTCGCATCGTAAAATTAGTTTTCGTTGAACAATCATACATCCTCACCCCTGTTGACCACAAATCTTTCAACTCTTTTATCAGTGGTTGTAGAAACACATCGAGAGATCTTCTTGGATGCTTCAAACCAGGTATTAATATGGTCATGAATAGAAACTCTCGTCGCATGCACAGCTCTGGTGGCAGGTTGTATGGCGTAAGAAAGACTGACCACAATGAATATTGTTTGCCTGACATTCCAAAAGGACTAAATCAATTTGTGCATAATCCAAGATACACATTCCGGCTATTGCTAGCGAAATCTGGATGTACATTGCTAAAATGTTTTCAAGTTCTTGCATCTGATGGATGAGTCATCTCACCCTCCGTCTGAGTATGTTTGGCATGCCATCTCATCCCTCCGGCAGTCTCCTCAGATTGGTACAATCTTTTCAATTTGTCCGTAAATGGTAGGTACCACATCCTTTGGTAAAGTACCCTATTACGCCCTCGCCCTTGTGGTTTGAATCTTGGCTTCTTGCAGAATCAACATTCTTCTAACTTCTCATCATCTCCCCAGTAAATCATGCAATTTTCGATGCAAACGTCTATCATCTCCGAAGGCAACCCAAGACTATAAACCAATTTCTTAATCTCATAATAAGAATCAGCAGACACATTGTCTTCCGGCAAATACTCTTTAAACAAGTATTCCCAAGCATCCATGCAATTTTCAGGTAGATTGTGATCGGTTTTAATATTCATCATTCTAGCAGCCAACGACAATCTAGAGAGACCTTCTCTACAACCATTGTAAATTGGTTGATTCGCAGCATCTAACATTTCATAAAACTTTTGTGCATCTATGTTAGGTGCTTCATGAGCTTCATCATGAGCTACAAATGTATCACCTACCATATATATCATGAACCCTATCATAATCTACCATCTGTTTCTCTTGATGGTAACTATTTTCATTATGCAAATGATCAACCGCGGATTCAACCTGAAAATTTGTTATTATTACTGCTAGCTTCATTCCCAAAATTACTATAACGTTCTCCATGTTGAAACCAAATATAGTAATGTGGCGTGAAACCTTTATTTACTAAATGCTTCCAAATATTTTCTCGAGTGCTTAATTTTGAATTGTTGCATTTCCGACAAAAACAGAACATATTACCGCTTTCTTGCGTGAGCGGTGTAGAATCTGCTTGATGCATAAATGTCTCCAGCCCTTCGAGATATTCTTTCGTCACTCTCCCGTTACCATCTCTGTGTGTATACATCCACCTCCGCAACTCGAAAATATTTCCATCTTCGGACATTTTTTTCTTTCACGTTTTCAATCGTTTCTCTCTTTTACGTTTTCAATTTTTTTGGGCATCTTTCATTTGAAACTCAAACAACATATTTATAGGAAAATTTTGGAATTGGTATATGACATTTTACCTCGAATTTACGAGGAAAGTTGGTAGGTATACACCCAAAACAAACACATTTACAATTAAAAAGCAGTAGGCCTCGTTGTTTCCTCGGTATATGGTTTCCTCGTAAAATTAGCGAGAAGTTTACTAGCAAATTCACTATGCCACGCAATATTCTCGTAACGTCGATTTTACGAGGAAACATATTTCTAGTTTATTCATGAGGATTCTACGAGTTTCGAGACTTTCCTCGTAATTTCCTCGTAAAGGGCACCTAAGTACGCCTTTACTGAATCTAATAATGAGAAAGTAGTCTTGATAGAATTAATGAATAATAAAAGCAACGAAGCAAGCCAACTAATTTTTTATCAGGAAGCTGCAATTCCTAATCAAATCACTAAATCTCCAAAGAATGAGATAAAGCTTGAATTGCCATTGCTTAAATACTTAAATCCCAGCATAACTTATTCCAATAGATCTGCGATTCGATTATCCGATAACCATGCTGGAAACTCTGAACTTGATATTGATTTCCTAATTATGGTGCGAAAAAATCAGTTTAGTGGTTCTCCTACTAAACACCCGAATGATCACATCGAGATGCTAGAAGTCATGGTGAACGACGATTTCCATCGCTGCAAACTTTTTCCTTTTTCACCTGAGGGTGACACCAGGAGGTGGCTGAACCAGCTACCACAAGAATCCCTGACTTGTTGGGAAGACATTCGAAGCGCTTTCATAAATCACTTCTTTGACGAGGAGTGATACCAGGAAGCAAGAAGAGAAATATCAACTTTCGTTCAAGGTACTCGCGAATCTTTAGAAACTCATGGAATAGTTTTAAGAGCTACCAACTTTCATGTCCGCACCATGGCTTTTCAGAGCCCAAACTAATCAAAACTTTTTATAGAGGACTCAACCTAGATTACCAAACCATCCTTGATACAGCCAGCGACGGGAACTTCGGAACCCGGAGCCCTACGAGCGCTAAAAGGCTAATACAAAACATAGCCTTAGGTCGAGCTTTTGAAAGAAGAGACACCGGAAGGAAGGAACCACCATTATTCACATAAGAGGAGCACTCGATCCGAGTTAGAGAAACTCTGCCATCAGTTGCAGTCCTTTTGGACGGAAATGACTTATCTCGATACTATGGTGAGAACAACGCTGTCCCTTCCAAATTCGAAAAACGAGTTGAATTCTCTGACGTGATGAACCAGCACGATCAATGATTTAGGGAAGACACAGGCGATTCGACAAGCGACGCTACTATGAACAGATACATAAAAAGTTCAAAGTAAAAAATGAACGAAGTCTTAACAGGGAACCGTAAAATAGTCGTCAACCTAAATAAGAAATTAGATCTTATATACTCAAAATGACAGAAAAATTTGAAACTCTGAGCGAACACATCAAGAGAATCGACAACCAAGTGGCGAGCAACGCTATGTTCATTAGGAGAGAAGACGGATTTTTACCTGGTAAAATAGATGCTAACCCTAGGAGCCATTGCAGTGTCGTAGCTTTGTGAAGTGGTCGACAACTCACCCCCAGCGTTAAAGAGAGTATCACCATCGATGAATTCACAAAAATTGTCGCGAACGAAAACAAAAACGAAAAATTGTATTCCATCCCGCTCGAGATGTACGCGAAGAACTCCGATATCCTCCCTGAACCTATTTACTAGAAAAAATGACGATCTCAAAGAGTTAATTGTTGAACCTAAGGAAAAAAGCACAAACATAGGAGACGTCGATTGACACCCCTTACCGGACATCGATCGATGCTCTGAGTCTATAATCGATCAACATTCGGATCATAGAGTCAATCGACCCCCTGAACCAGTACCAACCAAACCAGTTAGGACAAAAGTCTACCATGCCAACGCTCCATTTCCCCCAAAAAATGCTAAGCAGAAAAAGAAACAACTAGACAAAGCAATATGCAAGAAAGCGTTTGACAAAATAAACATTGAGATGCCAATAAGTGATGCCATTCACATCTCGCCCGCCAGTAAGCAGTACGTGAAAGATGCTTCTTCAAGAGGATTCCATGAATCGGAACACTGCATGATGATGGTATCCGAAGAGGTGAGTGAAATCATTAGAGGAAAAACTCCAGTTAAACTCCCCGATCCCGATAGTTTTGTTTTAGACTGCACTATTTGCAATGAGAGATTTCAAAAATCCGTCTGCGATTTAGGATCTAGTGTAAACCTGATGTCTTACTCTGTCGCAGTCACTCTCGGGCTAACACAATTCCAACCTACCAGGATAACTCTCATTTTAGCTGATAGATCCACTAGAATCCCGGTGGGTATACTTGAGGACGTACCCGAACGCGTTAAAAGCTACGAATACCTGAAGATTTCATAGTGCTTAAATATGACCGATAACCTCAAAATCTGATTATCTTAGGAAGACCTTTCTTGGTAGCCGCCAGAGCGATCATTGATGTCAGAAGAGGACGTATATGCCTCAATGTTGGGAAGATACTGATGATTTTTGACATGGAGAAGATAATAAAACAACCTTTGATCGACGGTCAAACTTACCATATCGATCATATTTCTAATCTAGTAGAAGAATCATTCATAGATATGTATGAGGCCATCCCATACGTCCCCTGAAGGCGACATCCCTACGTTAGAAGATCACTCTAGGGAGTACACAAGGGTAATGGACGCCACAAAAGGAATTTTCAACATCGACATCGAAGATCTCGATCTGTCGACACCCGTCGATCGACATCATGACGTCCCCATTGATCGACAACGTATTGCAACCGACGATTGGAGCAAAGCTAAAGCACCTAAAATTGAACTTAAACCACTTCCAACTGGCCTTAAACATGCTTTTCTTTACGACAAATCCTACCCTGTCATAATTAATGCCGATTTGAGTAAGGAGAGCAAGCACTATTGCTTAACAAACTGCGAAAACACCGCAAAGCTCTCTGATATTCACTAAATGACATACCGGGGATTTCTCCTGAATTATGTATGCAAAGGATACACCTTGATGATGAATAAAAATCATCCATCAAGCATCTGAGGAGATTGAAACCTAACCTAAAGGAGGTAGTTAAGAAGGAAATCATGATACTCTTAGAGGCAGGCGTCATTTACCCAATCTCAGACAGCAACTGGGTCAGCCAGTTCATGTTGTCCTTAAGAAAGGAGGAATTACCGTAGTAAAGAATGATAAAGATGAATTAATCCCTACTACAACTGTCACCGGACACAGGATGTGTATTGATTATAGGAAACTAAATGCTGCCACACGAAAGATGATTTTCCCTTACCCTTTATCGATCAGATGTTAGAAAGGCTCGCGAGCAACATATACTATTGCTTTCTTGATGGATATTCTGGATTCTTCCAGATCCCCATACATCCGGACGACCAAGAAAAGACAACTTTTACATGTCCTTATGGTACGTTCGCATATCGCAGGATACCATTCAGACTCTGCAATACCCCTGCGACCTTGCAAAGATGCATGATGTCGATATTTACCGATATGATCGAAGACTTCATGGACGATTTCTCGGTATGTGGTCAAAATTTCAAGACATGTCTCAATAACCTATGTATGGTATTAGCTCGATGCGAAGAGAAAAATCTGGTTTTGAACTGGGAGAAATGCCATTTTATGGTTAACAACAGAATTGTATTGGGACACAAGGTCTCAGCAGCCAGAATTGAGGTAGACATGGCAACGATTGACGTGTTGACCGGACTGCTACCTCCCACTAATGTCAAAGTCATTAGAAGTTTTCTAGGGCATGATGGATTCTATAAGTGATTCATAAAAGATTTTAGCAAAATTGCTAGACCACTTACTGCACTTTTTTGCAAAGAAGTGAAATTCGATTTTGCACCTGAATGTCTTGAAGCCTTTAAAGAAATCAAATCAGCAATCGTGTCCACCCCTATTTTCCAAGCATCAGATTGGAATTTACCTCTTGAGATTATGTGCGACGCCAACGACTTCGCTGTAGGCGCTGTGCTTGGGCAGAAAAAAAAACGAAACGTTGCACGTTATATACTATGATAGTAGGACCCTCGATGACGCGCAACGAAACTATGCAACGACAGAAAATGTTTTACTGGCTGTAGTATTTGAATTCCAAAAATTTCTCTCCTATCTAGTCGGTTCTAAAGCAGTTGTTCACACCGACCAGGCCGCATTAAAATATTTAATGAACAAAAAGGACGCTAAGCCGAAGCTTTTACGGTGGATTGTACTCCTCCAAGAATTTGATATAGAAGTTAAAGAGAAGAAAAGAGTATAAAACGGAGTTGCAGATCACCTGTCACGAAAAAGAGTAGATGACGACATCCCTATAGACGATTTCCTACCCACAGAAAGTGTCTACTTAAGCAGAATCAACTTTCGTCGTTAAAGTTAGTTCGTCACATGAAATTGACTCGATCGACAGTATGCTCTCATCATCTAACGACAACATCCATATAACATCGATCGATGTTACCCATTCACCGTCGACCGACAATTCCTTTGAGAAGACAATGAAATAATCATCCCAATCGATATCAACGTCAATTGTAGTCCTTCAATTTCAAATATTAATTCTCCCGGAGGCAGAAGTTTAAGTCGAGGGGTGTGTGCACTAAACACCACCGATAGACCTTGGTATGCAGATATAGTAAAGTATCTTGCGGACGAAGTAGAACCCGAACTCTTCAAGGATATCAAAAACAGAAAATTTTAAGGGAAATCCGGAGATACCATTGGGATGAACCTTATCTTTACAAACACTTCTCTGACGGCATATATAGACGATGTGTTGCCAAAAGAGAAACTCCAGAAATTCTATATCATTGTCACGGATCCGATTATGCCGGATATTTTGCTAGTTTTAAGAAAGTGTCAAAAATCCTACAAGCAGGGCTTTGGTCGCCCACTATGTTTCGAGATGCTCAAGCCTACGTAGAGAAATGCGACCCCTGCCAAAAAAGAGGAAAAATCAGCAAGATAAACGAAATGGAAAAAAATTTCATACTTGAAGTTGAAGTGTTTGATTGCTGAGGCATCGATTTCATGGGCCCTATTCCTTCTTCACACGAAAACAAATACATACTGGTAAATGTAGACTATGTATCTAAATGGATGGAAGCGATAGAAACTCCGAGAAACGATGCTTCCATAGTAGTTAAACTCTTTAAGAGTATTATCTTTCCCAAATTTGGAGTTCCGCGAATCGTAATAAACGATGGAGGTACCCACTTCATTAACAAAGTGTTAGAAAAACTGCTTAAAACATGGAGTTCACCATCGAGTAGCTACACCCTATGAGCCTCACACCAGCGGATAAGGAGAAGTATCCAACCGACAGATCAAAGAAATCCTAGAAAAGACGATAGGATCAACCCATAAAGATTGGTATTTGAAGTTAGATGATGCACTTTGGGCATGCCGAACAGCGTTTAAAACTCCATTAGTAACTTCCCCATTCCACTTAATATATGGAAAATCCTGTCATCTCCTTGTAGAGCTAGGGCATCAAGCCGAATGGGCCATAAAACGATAAACTCTGATGCTAAATCCGCAGAAGAAAAGAGATTAGTTAAGCTAAATGAGCTTGACGGAATCCGATATCACGCTTACAAGAACTCTAAATTGTACAAGGAGAGAACGAAAGCCTATCACGACAAGAAAATTATTTCATGTCATTTCGAACCAAATGATCAAGTGCTCCTGTACAACTCTCGGCTAACCCTATTCCCTGGAAATTACGTTCTCGTTGGTCCAGACCCTTCACCATCAAAGAAGTTTTCCCTCATGGGACAGTTGTCCTGTTTAATCCTAAGGGAGAAGATTTCATGGTAAATGGGCAGAGAGTGAAACATTATTGGAATAGAGCTGAAATTCCGCATACTCAGACCACGCGTCTAAAGATGCCTGATCCCGTATGATGAGCCCATTCTCGTCAAGCTAACGCCTTTAAACAACCGCTGAGTGGGAGGCAACCCGTTAAATTACTAATATAATATATATATATATATATATATATATATATATATATATATATATATATATATATATATAATGATAAAAATACAAATACCAAAAGAAAAAAAAATTTTATATTACAAATAATACTTTAATAATTAACAAATATTTAAAAGTTACTTATTATTTATGCAATTACAAACATCTAAATTAAATAAGGAGTCACCGACCAGACCATCGATCGATGCCCCTATGTTTCTATCGATCGACGGTCGTGCGTCTGGTAGGTTAACTCGACATGACCCCAATTCATAAAACACTTTTCTCCAAACCGCAAAAAACACACACGAGTTCTACACCCGATTTTTCCCGGATTTTTGGCCGATTTTGCTCATTTTTGAGCCTAAACCACACGATTTCTACACTCTATACCTTTTCAACTCTTTTTATCAATGAATCTTTAAGGTATCTTCTCAAAATCTCTTATTTTAGGGAAATTTTTAGGGTTTGAAGAAAAATCAAAACTTTTGGTTGTTTTGGTCAGAATGTAGAACGATTTAGGGTGCTTGAGTACCATATTAGGGACTATCCATCATTTCCATACATGATTTGCACGACTCGAGTTGATTATTTTCGATATTGTGAATACGGATCCACGACACAGCGTCGATCGATGCCCATGAGTCGACATCGATTGACGGCGATTACGTCTTGTCGATCGATGACCATGCGATTCCATCGATCGACGGCTGTTACTTTCACTTGAACATCGATTCTGATTTGAGCTTTGTTTCGTTATATGCAGATGGACGAGAGGAGGACTAAGGCACGTTACGAGGTTGGTGGTCCCAGCGCTCCACCACAGGGTCCTCCATGCCGAGACCCTTGGCCCAAGGAAGAGGAGGTTATCCTTGTGATATTCGCGGACTCTCCACTCCCTCGAAGAGCTGTGGCATCGAGAGAATGCACACACCGTCGCCTGAGTGAGGAGTGGGACGATTTCGACAGTCTCTATTACAACGCCTGGCAAGGCGTTACCATCGAGCCAACGAAGTTCCCTGTCAAGCGAACCTTGAAGAAACTGGGGTTTTACACCCACTTTAAACTTATGGTGCAGGAGCTCGGATTAGGCACCACTGCTACTAAGCCATATCCTCTCTACCCAGAACTTGTGAGGAAGTGCATATCCACACCTCAGGTGCTCTACAAGATCCCCAGGGCGAAGGTGGCACATGAGGCCACCCTAACCTCCTTCATCAGAGTCATCAGATACAAGATCCCCATCCCACAGCTGTGCGATATCTACGGATTCGACATTGGTACCAGTGCTTGTGCGGTTGCTCCTTTTCCTGGTCTGCCTACTTTTTGGGGCCTCATCAGGACAGGCTATTTTGACTCAGGCTCAGCCACTTAGACGGACGTCCGTCACCCCACTTTGCGCTACTTTCTGAAGGTCCTTGCCAACACCTTGTTGTGCAAGATGGAACCCAACAAGGTTCGGGTTCATGAGCTGACACTTCAATACTATTCTGTCAAGGTATTAGTTGGGCTCGATGACGAGCTCTTTGTTCCACCAGAGACCAATCAGCAGGTGAACATGGGAGCTATATATGCGGAACATCTGGCGTCCCTGAAGGAAAACCCTTCCAGGATTCTGGTGCGAAGAGGGAGACGATAGGGAGCCTCCTGACACCGATCTTCATCTTTCTTGACATCAGTCTCGAGGGAGATACGGTGGAGAGAGGATTACGCTTCATGGATGAGGCTCACCTAACGAGGGCACAGTGGCTGAAGGAGTGACACTTTTGGTCCTTTGTGGATGACGAGGGACCAAGGATGATACCATTACCGCTGCGAGAGGTAAAGGACTTCTCTGACGGTCTACACCACCTCGCGTTCCATCCAGCTGAGCGCCACATCCACACCTCACCCCTCAGAGTATGACGCAGAGGAGGTCTCCGCCCAGCAGACCCGGTCGCAGCAGCAGGATAAGACAAGCCAGCACAGCCGCCTCCCCCTCCTCCAGCCTTCCCCGTGATTCCAAAGCTGCCCATACACGACCATGGTACTTTCCAGCGGGTCATGGTGGACACGCTTCAAGCGATATGGGCCAGGCTAGAGACCATGTCGCGATGCCAATGCTTCAACTGTCCCAAGACACGAGCCAGATCACTTCCAGCACCACAGCAGCAGCAGCAGCAGCAGGACCAGGATACGTCCGGTGAGGAGTATTCTTTTCGATACTCCTTTCTCTTTTACTTCATCTCTCTTTCAGACTATACTTATGTTTATTTGTTTTTGTTGCATTTATACTTTCAAATACCTATTTCTCTATCACTATTTGATATTTTTTTCACCACGTATTTGAGTGTCTAACAGAGGTAACCTAGAGAGAGATGATAAGAATGGAGAGTAGACACACACGATTCAGTCTGACTGCCTACCATCGATCGAGGCCCACTTGTTGCTATCGATCGATGGCGTTCTAACATAGCCTAACCAGTTTTTAACTTTATTTATATTATCACTTAATTAATTATCTATTAAATATATGAAAGAGTCCCGATTGCTCGAATTACTCATCGATCGACACAACACGTTCATCATTGATCGTCGATAATGGTTTACCATCGGTCGACGCTCCCCTACTGCCATCGATCGATACACTTAACAGTGTTGGTATATTCGTCTATCTCTAACACTGTTTACTTATGATTTATTTTCCCACAACCAATCCGAGGCGGATTACACTTGGGACATTGTAATTTAAGTTTGGGGGAAGTTTGCTAATACTATTTGATTGTTTTTGAGTGTTATTTATATCTATTTATTTTTTTCCAAAAAGTTTTATTGAGTCAAGAAGAGGACTATGATCAAGATTTATTATTGACTAATAATGCTATAAGCACCATTCTTAGAAATTTATTTGCAGAGATTACTATAGATACCAAAGTGGATCATCCTGCCACTATATCACACTTGCTTAGAAAGTTTGGAGGAACCGAAGCCGATTTCCAACGCTAATACTGACGTTGTTTTCTTGTTTGGGATTTGGTATGCATTGGATCGGATTCCTTCTGCAAGTCTAGAAGGTAAAATTCTTTGTGCATCTGATTCCCCTCTCTTTCCCCTTCAGATTAAAAAAGAGTCCAACTTGATTTGGTGGCTACAAATAATAAATCTTGATTCATATGATCCTAGAAAGAGATAAAAAAAGGTAAAAAAGAAGTGAACATGATCTAGTGGCAAAAACCATTAGGGCTTGATTCATGGAAGCCTAACCAAATATCTCTGTCAATTAAAAAAAAATAAAATGATACCCTCAAAACAAGGGAGACATTGACTGAGAAGAAGTGAGAAGAGAGGGAAGAAAGGAATCATAAAAGGCTACATGTGTGTTCATGTGTCCCTTGAGCGATATTCCCAAGGTAAAGCCTACACTTTTATTTTATGCAAAGAAATGAAATCAGTAGAGGAGCGAGTCAAACTATTATTCGTTAAGTTGTTGGTAGAATAGATTTGGTTGCTAAACTAGGATAGGGTATATAAAGTTTATCTGTGACTGGCTTGATAGGATGTGTTTGCAATAAAACAAGGTGAAAGTTATACTTAGACAATATGGGAGTCTTCGCTTTTCAAAACATCTTTCACAGGCTTGTTTACTTGAGGACAAACAAAAGGTTAAGTCGGGAGGAGTTGATATATTATGGATTTTACCTGTTATACCTATGATATATATAGTATATTTAGAGTCTTTTATATGCATTTGACATTTTTTTTAGAGTATTTACAGGTCTAGGTACTTATTGGAAGCAATTGGAGCTTTCAGACTATTTTGGAACAATTAGGACTGATCAGCAAAAACCCAGAGTCATATCCAGAATTATGAATGAACCATCGATCGATCTCACACACCGTGCGTCGATCGACGACGAAGTCGGAAGAAAGATTAAGAAATTAAAATTTTTACCCAAAAGTCTCATTAATTGTAAGACAAGTCCTTGGCCTAATTTAGACTATTTATTAGGGTTTTCTATCTCTACAAAACCCTAAGTTTATTATTCAGAAACTAGGAAGCCAAAAAGTTAAACAAGAGTTTTAGAGTTGGAACACATTGCTACATCTATTGGAGAGAAAGATCTTATCATCATTCAGAGAAGATCTTAAATTCCTTATCTTTTTTACTCATTTCATTCTATGCAATTTATTCATAATTTAAAGATGTTCTTTATTGCTATGCCTGAGTAGTTCTCTATTAGATTTAGGGTTATTCAATGGTAGTAATGTATTGGTGATTTCATAGAATTGTTAGGGTAATCTTCTTGGTTCTTTATTTAAGTTGCACTTAGTGCTAAGTTGAATTTGATCACTTCAATCTTATAATCTAGGGTTCTATAGCACAAGCGAGCGCATGGTTATAACCTGGAATCTATCTTAAACAATCTAAATAACTAGTAAAAAACGAGAGTTGAATTAGGAGTTTAGAGAATCTATTAAACCACGAAATTAGTACTGTTTAGAATGAGCATCGATCGATGCCATAATATTTCTATCGATCGAAGCTCAGCCTAGATGCGCGATAGTGATCTCTTAAAATATAAGGTTTAATTTCAGAACGATATTTAACAAAGCTCTAGCAATCTATTAATCTGCATCAATAAAACCCACCTAAGAATTTCCCCTAAGTCTAGTACCCCAAATTAATCTTCACAAACCAAATAAATCTTAAAGATCGTTTTTATTGTTACTGTTATAATTTATCTAGCCTTAATTCAAAAATAATAAATCTATTGTGCAATCTTAGAGGCTTTGTCGATTCGATCCCTAAGTACTACACTGAACCTCTTATTAGAGAGAGTAAAGTGGGGATTATAGGGTTAATTTGAAAGTGAAATAAAATCTCACATCATAGGGTCTCTGCTGTTGTGATCCTTTGTTGTAATTACTCATCTGAACATTTTCATAAGAGTTTATGTAGCCCTGGTTCCATATCTCTTGAATCCATTTCCACCAACAAAGTTCAGATCTTCTTCACCTTTCTCATTGTCAGATCCTATAGCTTTTACACCTTTTGCGAAGCTAAATTACTTCCTCATAAACCTTTGAACACTATTCAACTTGGCTTTTACTTTTCCATCTGATCCTTGGTCAGTTTAGGGGCCAATTGTCTCCTCTCATGATCATGTTTCTTGCTGCTATTGCGAGCTGCCATCTGGTAGCCCCTTATGGACTCATAGTTCAGAAATTTCCCTTACTGGTTGTGTCTTATGCCATCTGGTTTGACAGCTCAATACCTCTGAAGAAACTGCTGAGAAGTTGCAATTCATTTAATCCATGGTGTGGGCAATCTCTTTGGTATGGCTTGAATCTGATCCAGGAGTTTCTGAAAGACTCTGCAGGCTCCTGTGTGAATGTAGCGATTCTGCTCATCAAATCCTCAGGTCTCGCATCATAGAAGAATTTATGCAAGAAGGCGGTTTTGATGTTTGTCCAGGATGTAAGAGATCATGGTGGTTGCTGCTTAAGCCATTATGAAGCATCTCCAACAAGCGAATACTTGAAGAGTTTGCATAGAAGATAGTCCTCAGGGACTCCGTTAGCCGTAATGGCAGAAACAAGATCCTCAAATCACTCCAAATGATCCATAGGGTGCTCATGAGAATTTTCCATGAAATGGTGTTTGTGCCACAAGTGTGAAATAGACTGGCTTCAGCTCAAAATCGTTACTCTCGAAAGATGGAGGATGAATAGTTGATCTGTTGGCATAGAATTGATCTACACGGTTGTAGCCAGCCAACGTTCTTGGTTGAGCAGCCTGGGATTCAGCTACAGCAGCTTCTTCTGGTTAAGGGATTACAATACCCTGATCATCAATTTTCTAACATATTGCATTACGCAGATGACCTTCAAGGTCATACAAGTCTCCTATCTCATATCTAGTAACGATCAGCATAGCAACCATTTCTGCTTGGGAATCACCGTCGAAGGATGTCACATTATTGGTCTAGATCGATACCGGCAGATGAGTTTCGATCGACGAAGAAGTGTTGTCGTCGATCTATGCTAGTCGTCTCTCCTTTCGGATGCTACGTCTGATGGCTATTGGGTCTGAGAAAATCAATTATTTTTTCCTTGTTGCTTCTGGTACTACTGGGCATGCACCTCAAAGAAAAAAGAAAAATAAAAAGATTTTTGTACGTAAGCTGAAAAGAAAACCTAGACAAATCTTGCAAAACAAATCTAATGGTGATCCTTGACTTCCAGCAATGACGCCAAATTTGATATGTGCTCAAATTACCGTATAGCTACTGATTACTCCCTTAAATAAGAGGTTCAACTATAGTACTTAGGGATCAAATCCCCAGAGAGCGAGGACCCACAATAGATTTTATAATCAACTTAGTTATGCTAGGCAATTAATAATACTTTAAGAAACAGTAAATTAGGAATGAGTTGGTTTATGGACAATTAAGGAAAATAGCCAGATCTAGGGTTTTCACGTATTGAATTATAAGGGATAGAAGCCAATGAGTTTTCAATCATATAACAAAAATTTAATAAGTAAAGATATAATTTATATCTATCTATGGCTAAGCTCAGAGTCTACAAACTTTTGTGTGCAAATTTGGACTGACCGTCGATCGATAGTATGAAAACGGCATCGGTCAATAGATTTCTTAGTCAAGCATTAAACGATTAAATTTGATAAGTTCACTTAGATTACTTGACTAATCTCTCGATGATCCCTAGCAACTTTAGCTCAACAAAATTTATTCAGGTAACAATTCTACTCTCGCAGTATCAATTATCATAGTATCACGGTTCTAGTTAGCTATTCCAGAATATACAAGCAATAAGCACAATACTATTGCTATATCTAATAATCACCCTAGCAACTCTATTGTTTGGCTAATCCATCAAAACCATTAATAAACACTAAATCTAACAAGAAATCTACTAAGACATAGCTAAACAGAACATAATCATAAACATAAAATAATGCATATAATAATAGGGATAGAAAACCGGGGTTCCAGTACAAATCTTGAAAGAAATCTTGATCTTCTCCCCAAAACTACTATATTTTCTAAAATCCTCCTCATTCATTATTCTTTGCATAAAACAATGGAAAAGACAATATAACTAGGTAACTCATTTAGGGGCAATCTTGTTATTTCTGTGACTTGGGCTTCAAGTCGGGTATTTTGTAAATTGTGCTTCTGCGTGTTGACCATAGATCGATGGTAAGGGTGCGTCGTCGATCGATGTCATGCTTTGCCTGACTCGTACTTTGCTGATCTTGACCAGCTACGCAGTTCCTCTTTCTCTCTCTGACCTCCAGAGAGCCTTAGAATCTCTACAATGCTCTGAAATGCACTTGGGCCTGAAAAGACTTTAAAACACATGCTAGACACACATAACAGACTCTAAATAGGGCCGATAACATTGTCTAAAAATGATTAATATTAGGACCTATCAGTGGGGTTGCAATAAAAAACTTGAGAAGTCTTGATCTTCTCCCCAAAAAACCCTAAACTACTATGTTTGCAATGAAAAGAATAAAAGGTCTCTCTAGTCTCTCTTTGCATAAAACACCAGCAAATATAATATAAACTAGGTAAAACTCATCCAGGGGAAATCTTGTAATTTTTGTGACTTGGGCTTCAAGTCGAGTACTTTTTGAATTGGGCTACTGCGCTTCGACCGTTGATCGATGGTAAGTGTGCATCATCGATCGACGCAATTCTCTGTCTCGACTCGTACTTTGTTGTATTTGACCAGCTACAGGGTTCCTCGCTATCCTACAATTCTTCAAAATTAAACTAGACCTGAAAAGACTCTAAAACATATCCTAGACACACATAAAGGACTCTGAATAAGGCTTATAATAAAACAAGTAAATATTAGGACCTATCAACTACCCCATATTTAGCCTTTTGCTCCTGAAGTACAAAAAAGTGTAAACCTGTGGAAAAGGTTTGAAAACACATGGACTTAAAAAATCTCTAGTTTATAATTCTCACCTTTATTATGTTGCAACCACATCAAACAAGTGTCTGTTTTAGGGAAACTTTATATACCTTATACTAGTATAGCAACCAAATCCATTTTACCAACAATTTAGCAAATACTAGCTCTACTCACCCCTCTACTAACCTCATTTCTTGCATAAAATAAAAGTGCATGCTCTACTTTGGGAGTATCGATCAAAGGACACATGGACTCTTACCCCTGCAAGTATCTGAACACACATGTAGTCTTCTCTAATCCATTCAATGGTCGTGCCTCTCTTTCATACCATGGAACTCCCATGGAACCAGTTTCTGCATTGCATCCACCTTTGAGGCTGTGTTGGCCTTTGGGAGTGGAGTCCGGCCTTCTCCCTTCTCCCCTGACCATTTGCGTGGGTTCCCAAGGTGTAGATGAAGCCTAGTATGTGTTCATTCATGATCAAACACCACCCGAAGGTCGTGCATAACTTCCTCATTCAGTGCCCATGAAACTGCCTTGCTACACACATCTGCCTTCAAGGCTGTCTCAATCATTGTAAGTGTATTCCGGCCCTCCATCATCTCCCCTGGATATTTGAGTGTGTAGTAATGATGTAGAGGAATCCCACGGCGTGGCAAACATTGATCAAAACTCACCAGAGGGTCATTCTCAACTTCCCTCTTGATCTGTCCCAAAACTGCCCCTTTATGGCCTTCACACCACCATGGGTCTTGGATTGGGAATCCGACCAACTATCTGTATTTTTCTCTGGTTTCTTTGTGTTTAATGGTGAAGAATCAAGTACTGGCATGCCTGCAAAGGCACGGACTTGCCCTCCCTTTTTATAGAGGAGGTGGTGGTTACTTTCCAACCATTGCACCTTTTCGGTATCAATTCTGGCCATTGATTTCATCAATGGTACAGATCACACCCTTTCGCCTATGGCAGTTACCAGGACGTTGTGGGCTTTCCAAAGCACCCTTGGACATGTCCAAAGCAAGATCCGAATGGCAAGCTTCTGGCCCCATCCCAAGAGCCCACCAGCCCAATGACACACATGACCCGACCATGGCCCGGACCTGGCCCAACCACCCAAGACTTGAACACTCAGTCCAGCTGAGTTGAGCTGATCCCTAGCTGACCCAGCTGAGTGAGCTGGTAGCTCAGCTGAATGAGCTGAATTAAGTAGTGTTGAGCTAGTCTGAGCTTGGTCGAGCTAGGTTTAGCTGAGAGAGCTGGCCGTACACTCTACCGAGCTGAGGTGAGCTGGTTGCTAGCTGCCCCAGCTGAATAAACTTGTACTCCAGCTACTGGAGCTGACCCACACCTCCAGGGAGCTACAATGAGCTGAACCACTTCACCTAGCTTGATTGAGCTGCTTTACCGCACCGTACAGCTGCCATATTACTTGTGCAGCTTGATATCTCAATCTTATTCAATCCTTCTAAGTCC
This sequence comes from Moricandia moricandioides, assembly GCA_905132885.1. NCBI lineage: Eukaryota > Viridiplantae > Streptophyta > Magnoliopsida > Brassicales > Brassicaceae > Moricandia > Moricandia moricandioides. The sequence continues at coordinate 195,154 of CAJHQQ010000187.1, forward strand.
CTTGATCTATTTTCAGACCTAGACTTAGTTTTCCCATGATCCATTCTGATCATTCACTACATCACAACTTCACTTAGCTGACCGATCTTCACCCGGACCTCGTCCAGCTACCGGAACACTCGACCAACTCCTTTTAACTTGTCTCCATTATGTTTTGGTTAAGTCTCAGCTGTCTGATTCCCTTAACCACGTTTTGGATCATGACACGCTTGTCTTTAGGTCATACGACCTAACTGGTGCGTTTCTCCGCACCTCAGTCCATCCGGACGATCCTACCCAGGATCGGGGATGCTACAAGTCTCCCCCACTTACGATGGATTCGTCCTCGAATCCAGTGGTGTTAACCTCTTATCTCATGACAAAAGTTCCAACAGAACTCCTTTGCACTCAGACCATGGAGCATACTCGATTGGTTCCCTCTAACCAATTTGTTGCATCTCCTCATTGTTCTTTCTCACGGATCACATTTTTTTATCAGCATATCAACATGTCTCCCCCACTTGGACGGAACGCTCTTGAATCCGAACCAAGTGGTCCTCTTCGTGTCATCCATGTGATACCATAACATACTTGTGTCACTGGACCCAACTTTCTAGGCTGCAGTCTTAGTGTACACCAAGTCTATTACTCTATGACCCTAGTCCATGACTAGATCATATTCAGTCCCTAAGAACTTACTGCATACCCGAGTCTTAGTAGATTTACCTAATCTCCAAGCCACTCGACGTATCAGTCAAGTCTTAATGGACTCATTCCAATCTTTAGGTTGCTCGTTGTACCACGAGTCCTAACAGATTGTTCTGTTTTCTTATGTCCTTCACAGACAACAAGTGTTCTTGATCCCAGCCACATCGTACTGGATCATCCCTTAACCGACTACAACCTTTTCCAGCTTAGCCATATTGTGATCTTATCCCATACTAGACTAAACCACCTTAACTTGACAACTTTCCATCACCGGACTTTCTCATAATTGATCCTGGTCCTTTTAGGACGTGGTCATATCCCGGCCCTGGTCCACTCAGGGACTTGACCGTGCACCCCGACCATAGGTTCAATCCGAGTAGGTCGTATCCTGATCCTCGTCCCTTACTAGAACTTGATCATTTTGCGGTTCTGGTCCACTCCAGGACTCAACCATCTCACCACAACCATAGGTCAGTCTCCGACTTGGTTGTACTGCGATCCTCATCCCTCACTGGATTTGATCGTCTTTATCCCAACCCTAAGTTAATCTCAGACTTGGTTGTAATGCGACCCAGGTCCCTTCCCGGACGGGGTCGACTTCAGCTCGGCCATCTAGGCAGGAGCTATTCACAAGGGACTTTTGGACATTTGGGGCCGTCCCTGGTCCATATCTACTATGAACGGGTCAGCCCTATCAGGGGGAATGCCCTATAGCGCCCGAAACACATCATGGACTCTCGAACCAGCGGAATCCCATCCGGGTCACCACCCCATACGACCTCCTTAGTGGCGTTTGTGGCCAAATAGGCTTCACAACCCTTCCTCAGCATCCATTTTCCACATGGATTGCTGACACCACCAAGCATCCAGAGGTCGGACGAATACCTTGGAACCTGATCGGGGATTCACACCATCTCTCGAACTGCACGCGCTCCCGGTGACAATCCAGAGTGGCCCGATACTTTCCAAGATAGTCCATGCCTAATATCACCTCGTGATTCTTTAGGCGGACTACAAACAGATCTGCAGGCATTACCCTGACTGTGATCAATACAAGGATGTCCTTCACCAAACCTAATGAACTCATTCTCTGCCCACCGGCCGCGTTCACTATGCAAGGACAACCCACCGTTCCCATCTGGAACCCCCTTTTCCGATCATTAAGTACTTAGATGAGTAGGATTTTGGTTTGATCACACATTTGGAAAACGTCCCATACCCATTTCCCAAAGTGTCACACTTCCATGAATGTCGCGACCATTCACAAAAGTGTTTATAATATATATAAAAAAAATCCTCATCACACAAAAATACTTAACATCGTGTTTCCAATTCCTCTTGGAATTGATCAATTCCATTCACTCAATTTGAAGGAATCCTACCCTGACTTACACTGAGTCCAAACTAATCCATCTGATCACAAGCCCACTCATGTACTAGTCATGTAGCGCCTCCCTAAGACCAACATGAACACTGCATATGCTCACTTGTTTTGAACGGCTACCAAGGATTAACACTAACCTCCAAGAGAGTGCCTCACGTTTCTTTCAACCTAACCCACTCTCTGGTATATGTTACTTCCCTGGTCCAGGTCGTCCTTACAAAGATCTTGCATTGCATCTATCGTTCAATCCATATCTTACATCCAAATAACTAGATACACCAACCTTTCTGTTTCCAGGTTCTTGCCCTTGGAGAGTGCATCCTGGCTAAGCCGGTTCATCTTGGAACTTCCCCGTTCACAAGCATGATACCCAACTCTCACTTGGCTCACCACAACTAAGGTAGGTCATCTCAGTTTTCAGAAATAATTTCGGTTTGAACCTACTATCTCTGAGCAGTGAGTTGAGCTGAGTTGTGAACCAACCAGCTCCTCCACTCATCCGCCTCCATAAACTACACACTACCTGAGAGATGCTTACTTCTCATCTGAGCTATGTGCTCCAGCACACTCAGGTAGTCAACTTTCCAGCTGCAACTCAGCTCATCCCATCCAAACCTCAGTAGGATTGAGCTGACCTACAGACAATCCAGCTTTGTTGTTAACCTTCTCCCGCTTAATCAACAACAAAACTGGTGGATTAACCACATCTGCATATACTTGTCCGGATGTGTGGAGGAACAACCACAACCATACCATCCGAGAATCAAGCATGCTCTGATACCAACTTGTAAGACCCCGACCCGGCTGACTAAGCCGCGGTCGATGCCTCACGTCGCTCGGTCCATACCCTGACCGAACCTCTAAAAAATTTGCCCTTTATTTAAAACATAGCCCATAGGCGAGGGCTAACACAGATCTTTGCTCAAGACTAATTAGTCATTTCCTAGCTTAGATCAATTCAACTTATGCACAGCGGAATAATATCTACTTAATCATTGGTCTAAAACCAATCTAACACTTGTCTGGTCAGATCACCTCAGCTACTGATCAGTACACACAACTGCCAGCTAGCTCCAAGGTCGATGTCAAACCTAAACCAAGTCATACCACAATCCGAGGTTCCATTCACCTAACCATTCTATCTAGATCTATGCAACATTGATAGATCATACCTTTGCCACATCCACGGAGCTCGTTAGCTCATTGTCCCGACTGACTTAGCTGTTTAGCTAGCTCATCCAGCTAGCTGAGCTGAACCACCTCTTTTGAGGTTCCCACTCTCATCCAGCTGATCGAGCTGTGAGGTAACTTTGCCCAGCTCCCTTTCCTCTCGTACAACTCTCCATATACTTATATAAACCCTTCCCCTTGGTACTTAGTCATTCAGCCAACCAACCCCACAGACTAAGTACCTTTGGGAAGTCTTCAGCGACAAAAACAACCTCAAGCAAACATGCCTTAAAATATCCAATCAGTACACAAAGCACAGGATACTCATTTATGACTATCCTAATACCAGAAACAACACATGGCCAGTCTGATCCGACCCAAACCAGCCCATCGACCAGCTTGTACCGGATCCGTCCATGGTTGGGTCCAATTCTGACCATTTTCAAAAGTACTCATAACACTTATTAAAATTCATGATAATCCCCTAAAAATCCCAACTAAGAAGAATCCACAACCATATTGATAAGAACCGGCCTCCTTCACATTGAATTTGGCCAAATTCCACCAAACCGGCCATAACTAACCACCATCGATTTGGTTTGATAAACCCAATTAAAATACATGATAATTCATGATAAATCAACACTAAGAATAATCCATGGTCAGATCTCAATGAATCCCTGTGGATCATATAGATCTCGACCATGACCAGTCCGGCCGATGGCGAAGGGCTACATACCTGAACCGGCCAAGGCCTGGTTTCGTACCACCATGTCTCAGGCGTGTTCTCCCCTGGAACCACGTCCTTTAATGGACTAACATGTCCCATTAGATCCTAAGTCAATCAACCAACCACCCCACATGACTCAGAACTGATGAGTCTTCACACTGCCTAACCGGCCAAGGAACCATGTCCCACTGAACCAGATTAGTCTTGCTCTTACCACCGGTACATCCCTTGATCAATCAAAGAAGACACCTTGATCCAACACCCATGTATCAGGTCGTCCATCCCTGCCCATGATCATATCACACACGGCCTTCCTTGTATAAACACACCAGCACAATACTTGTGGTCCACACCAATAAGTACTAGCCTTACTTCTCTCCTTTGCTTGCTGTTGGATCCAAACGAATTGGACCTTGCACTCCACATGGATCCTCTGATACTAGGACCCTCATGTTTCTCATCAATGGGTCGGATCCATGGTTCACACCATGATCAAACCCAATATCAAACTATGATCGATCATGGATCAATTTCCAATGAATATCATCTAACTATCACCCCACATGGATAAAGTAGATCAACAATGATCCGCCCCTCCTCTCAGGGTCCTGGACCCTTAGTTTACATAACAATATATGGTCTTCAAGGGGCGTGCCATAATTGGCCTTGATCCATCCCAAGAGACATAACATCAATCAAATGAAATCAAAACATGTTACCTTATACTTGCTTGCTTTGATCTTGTATCATCTCAAGTCATGCACAGCCATGCTCCTACAAAGCACGCCTCAATAAAGTCTTATCACATACCTCCAGTATTGATAAGACCCATTCAATGGTCGTGCCTCTCTTTCATACCATGGAACTCCCATGGAACCAGTTTCTGCATTGCATCCACCTTTGAGGCTGTGTTGGCCTTTGGGAGTGGAGTCCAGCCTTCTCCCTTCTCCCCTGACCATTTGCGTGGGTTCCCAAGGTGTAGATGAAGCCTAGGATGTGTTCATCCATGATCAAACACCATCCTAAGGTCGTTCATAACTTCCTCATTCAGTGCCCATGAAACTGCCTTTCTACACACATCTGCCTTCAAGGCTGTCTCAATCATTGTAAGTGTATTCCGGCCCTCCATCATCTCCCCTGGCTATTTGAGTGTGTAGTATTGATGTAGAGGAAGCCCACGGCGTGGCAAACATTGATCAAAACTCACCAGAGGGTCGTTCTCAACTTCCCTCTTGATCTGCCCCAAAACTGTCCCTTTATGGCCTTCACACCACCATGGGTCTTGGATTGGGAATCCGACCAACTATCTGTATTTTTCTATGGTTTCTTTGTGTTTAAATGTGAAGAATGAAGTCCTGGCGTGCCTTTTGGACTTGCCCTCCCTTTTTATAGAGGAGGTGGTGGTTACTTTCCAACCATTGCACCTTTTTGGTATCAATTCTGGCCATTGATTTCATCAATGGTACATATCACACCCTTTCGCCTATGGCAGTTACCAGGACGTCCTGGGCTTTCCAAAGCACCCTTGGACATGTCCAAATCAAGCCCAAACCAAATGGCAAGCTTCTGGCCCCATCCCAAGAGCCCACCAGCCCAACCACCCAAGACTTGAACACTCAGTCCAGCTGAGTTGAGCTGATCCCTAGCTGACCCAGCTGAGTGAGCTGGTAGCTCAGCTGAATGAGCTGACTTAAGTAGTGTTGAGCTAGGCTGAGCTTGGTCGAGCTAGGTTTATCTGAGCGAGCTTGCCGTACACTCTACCGAGCTGCGGTGAGCTGGTTGCTAGCTGCCCCAGCTGAATAAAATTGTACTCCAGCTACTGGAGCTGACCCACACCTCCAGGGAGCTACAATGAGCTGCACCACACTTCACCTAGCTTGATTGAGCTGCTTTACCGCACCGTACAACTGCCATATTACTTGTCCAGCTTGATATCTCAATCTTATTCAATCCTTCTAAGTCCCTTGATCTATTTTCAGACTTAGACTTAGTTTTCCCATGATCCATTTTGATCATTCACTACATCACAACTTCACCTAGCTGACCGAGCTTCACCCGGACCTCGTCCAGCTGAACACTCGACCAACTCCTTTTAGCTTGTCTCCATCCTGTTTTGGTTAAGTCTCAGCTGTCTGATTCACTTGAACTTACAAAAATTTTCAGATTCTCGAATCTTCTAATGTGAAGTTCATCTATCCACAAAGTACCTTTTGGATTGGTGAGACTGGATTGCAAGTTCTCTAGTTTCTGGGCTCTATCATACTTGAGTCTTATATTTTCTTACACAAAATCAATATTTAATATAATGGATGCATAAGCCTATCTGCAAGAATCTCTGTTCTATAGACAACCTTTCCAACTCTGATAAACTCACTATTGCTAGCTCCCAAATTCTCTATCAGTCTGGTAGCCTATTCAAGACTCCTAGTGCCAAAATTTCCCACACTTTTTGTGTCCAAGGCCATCTGGTCTGACAGCTCAATACCTCTGAAGAAAGTGTTGAAAAGTTGTGCTTCATTGAATCCAGGAGTTTCTGAAGGACTCTGGAGGCTCATGTGTGAATGTAGAAATTCTGCTCCTCAAATCCTTAGCTCTGGCATCATCAAAGAAATTACGTAGGAAGGCGTTTTTGATATCTAGCCAGTACGTAAGAGATCCTTGTGCTAGCTACTTAAGACAGTATGAAGCATCTACAACAAGTAAATATTTAAAAATCTTGCATAGAAGGTAGTCCTCAGGGACTCAATTAGCCTTGATGGCAGACCCAAGATTCTCGAATTGATCCAAATTATCCATAGGGTGTTCATGAGAATGACCATGGAATTGTGTCTATGCCACAAGTGTGAAATAGGCTGGCTTCGGCTCAAAATCGTTCCTCTGGAAAGATGGAGGACGAATATTAGACTTGTTGGCATAGAATTCTCGACGATTGTAGTCAGCCAACATTCTGGGTTGAGCAGCCTGGGCTTCAGCTCCAGGCTTAGCTACAACAGCTTCTTCTGATTCAGAGATTACAATCCCATGATTATAAATTCTCGGACCTGTTGCATTACGCATATGACCTTTGAGGTCATACGGGTCCCCTCTCTCATTCCTATTCACGATCAGCATAGAAACCATCTCTTTTAGGGAATCACAATCGATCAATATCTCGATATTAGTGTCAATCGATTCCAGAGATGAGTTTCAATCGACGAAGGGGTGTTGACGTCAATCGATGCTTGTCGGTTCTCCTTGCCGATGCTACGTTTGATGGCTACTTGGTTCAAGAAAATTAAGTATTTTTCCTTGTTGCTTGTGGTACTGCTGGGCATGCACCTGAAAGACATGATTTTTTTTTTAAGTAAACCGAAAAAAAACCTATAAAAAACTTGCAAACTAACCTAATGGCGATCTTGCTCTCCGACAATAGCGTCAAATTTGATACAAGCTCAATTACCCTAGAGTTACTAATTACTCTCGCAGTTCAGTTGCAGTACTTAGGGAGCAATCCACAGAGAGCGAGGGCACACAATAGATTTCAAAATTAACTTAGTTATGATAGGTAATTAATAAGACTTTGGAATAAGTAAACATAGCGATTGTTGCATTGTAAATAAGTAAGGAAAAATAGCTAGATATAGGGTATTCATGTATATAATTATACTGGATAGAAGCCAAGGGGGTTTTCAATTATATAACATGAATTTGATTAGTTAAGATATCATAAGTAATATCTATCATATGTCTAAGCTCAGAGTCGACAACTTTCGTGTGCAAATTTGGAATGACCATCGATCAATGATATGTAAGCGGCATTGATCGATAGCTTTCTTAGTGAAGCGTTAAGCGACCAAATTTGATTGGTTCACTTAGGATCATTATACCATTCTGTTGATTGTACCAAGTAATATAAGCTCAACATGACTTCTCTATGTAACGATCCTACTCTCGCAGTGTCAATTATCCTAAGATAAGGGTTCTAGTTAGATACTCAAGGGGACAAGCAATAAGCAAAATTCTGATGATAGATCTAATGATCACCCTAACAATTCTATTGTTTTGCTGATCCATCAATACCATTAATAAATCCTAAATCTGAAAAGGTGACTACTCAGACATAGCTAAGCAGAACATAATCATAAACATAAAAGAATGCATAAGATAGAAACTAGAGATAGAATGTGGGGTTACAATACAAAGCTTGAGAAGTCTTGATCTTCTATCCAAAAACCCTAAACTACTGTGTTTGTTATGAAAAGTATAAATGTCTCTCTAGTCTCTCTTTGCATAAAACACCAGCAAAGAAAATATAAACTAGGTAAAACTCGTCCATGTGAAATCTTGTAATTTGTGTGACTTGGGCCACAAGTCGGGTACTTGTGAATTGGGCTACTATGCTTCGACCGTCGATCGACGAAAAGTGTGCGTAGTCGATCGACGCAATGCTCTTTCTCGACTCAAGCTTTGCTTTTTTTCACTAGCTACAAGGTTTCTCTCTCTTTAAGCTCCAGATAGCCTGATAATCTCTACAATGCCCCAAAATGCACCTGGACCTGAAAATACTCTAAAACATATCCTAGACACACATAAAAAACTCCAAATATGGCATATAATATGGTCTAAAATAGGTAAATATTAGTACCTATCACTGTTCGAACCAGAACGTTGGATGACTACATACGTCCAGATCAATACTACACCAACACATCTCCTATTCGTCACCCTACTTTCCAAGGTAATGATTTCGAGATGAAGCCTTCATACTTTACACTCGTGGGACAAACATCTTATCATGATCACCTACCTGAGCATCCAATGAACAATCTTGAAAGGTTCAAGTATCTAGTTTCTGCTATCAAAGCCAACAAAGTCCATGAGGACTGTCTTCGATGTAAGCTCTTGAAGTACTTACTTGCTGGAGGTGCTTCATATTGGCTTAAGCAGTTACCACCAGAATCTGTTACATCCTGGGAAAACATCAAGAACACCTTCCTGCGTAGTTTCTTTGATGATTGGCGATATGAAGACTTGAGGAACAAAATTGCTACATTCACACATGAGCATACATAATCATTCAAGGGTTCCCGGATTAGATTTAAGTCATATCAGTGACACTGTCCACACCATGGATTCAATGAGTTAAAGCTGCTAAGTACCTTCGTCAGAGGCATCGCTGTGGTTTACCAGATGGGTCTAGATACTACTAGTAATGGGAATTTTGTCACTAGGAATCCAGAAGAGGCTGTGAGACTTATTGAGAACTTGACATTTAGCAATAGCACCAAGAACCCTAATTTGGAGTAGAAGATATTGGCTGCCATCCTTGGTAAGGAGCATATGAATGAAGTTAATGCCAAGCTGAACAATGATCACAAGCTTCTTAAGAAGCGTGTGTGTTTTGTAGAAGATGTAGAGGCTGTTGATACCACCAGTGACAAGGGTGATAAAAAGGATGTGAACTACATCAGTGTTACTGCTTTCAGAAGTATGAGAAACAAAGTGGAAATAGGGACTCCTCTGGCACTGGTCAAAGGAGTAATTACAACCAGCGATCAAAGTACCAAATACCTTACAGCAACAACAACAACAATAACATGAACTATGGAGCTTTTTCTTACCAGAATTTTCCACCAGCAACTCAAGGAATAGAATATGATTGGTCAGGTCCTTGAGGGTCAGCAGAAATTGACAGTGGATTTCAATGGGATGATATATGCTGTATACACCAACATGACTGAAAAGTTCGAAGCTCTCAACACCCATTTGAAGAAGTTAGAGACTCAAGTGGTTAACACCAGTGAAGCTGTGAGAAGACATGAAGCACTGATTAAAGGAAAATGAGAGGCTGGACAGAAACAACACGTGAATGCACAGATAGATGATGATTTCTTGCAAGTGGTGGAGGAGGAGAAACTCCAAGAAGGAGACTTTCAAGTCGAAATTTCTATGTCCTTTGGTGGTTCTTATTGGTGTCGATTGACACCTGAGACAAACTATCGCTCGACATCCAAAATAGATCAATGATCGACATCAGAGGCTGAGCACCGATCAACGCCCCATTCTAAGTTTGTAGGATCTTGTGAAATGGAAAATATCGTTTAAAACCCACACATGTTCGTCGATCGGCACCCACCGGTTACCTACCAAGTGCGATTGCCAAGTATTGATGTGGAATGTCTGAATGCTTCAAGACATTAATCTAGTACAACATCAAAACCTACAAGGGACACTGACCAGTAACATGAAGATGCACCAGAGCCTATGATCAATTACCAGGTTACAAAGGGAAAGTTTCTAAGAGAAAGAAAAGCAAAGTTCCTAAGCATCTAAGAAGAGAAGCTAATAAGAAAGAGATGGATACTTTCACCAAGAGGATTATGAGGATTCCTGTAAACATGCCATTCAATGAAGATTATTGGGCTCAACGGTTATGGATTTTTTTCAGTTAGATAAAAGAGACAGATGAGGACACTGAGCGTGTGTTCCGTCAGATCAGAGAGAAGCTGAAGCAGAGGACACTAAAGAACAAAAGTGATCCTTGGAAGTTCGTGGTTCCTTGTATAATTGGAGGTCACAGCTACCCTAATGCCCTCTGCAACATGGGTTCTCCAGTCAGAATTATGCCCATGCCTATCGCTGAGCAGATAAGTCTGAAGGTTGAACCATCTAACGATTCATTCGCTTTTTTGGATTGCTCCCTCGAAAATTCAGGAGGGATTGTCAGAAACCTTCATGTACAAATCTGCAATGCCTTAGTTCTAATAGATTGTCATGTTATGGATATTCAGATAGACTTGATTTTTTTCTCTATTAGTTGGGAGAGCCTTCATGGATATTGTAGGAGCTGTTTACGATATGAAGATAAACAAGCTATATTGGTCACCTATCCGTGAGACTGATTTCTATGACCCTGTCCAAGTGGTCAAGGAAACACACCATATATTGAAATAGGATATGATTAAGGGTTTGTGCCAGTTTGATATTCTGATTTTGGCGCAGAGTACGAAGCTGATAGAGAAGCGTCGATCGACACCCAACCATAAGCATCGATCGACGGTCCTACAATTTCATAAGACCAAGAATCCTTTTCGGTTGACGCCACAATTTCACCTAAGAGAATAATCTATGTAGTATCACCAAATGAGCATGGAGTTTACAGAGATGAAGAGGGCAATGCATGGGCTGAGGATGGAAGGATCATCTATTTTTTGGAAGAGGATATGAGAGAAATTCTTGAGATGCCATATAATAAGGGAGGCTGCTATTTGAGTCTACCAGAGAATGATGTATCTTTCCAGCTGCATGGAGCCCACCTTAAACATCTATGTTAGCCAGCACCTGATACCTACAGAAGAGAACAAATTCAATAGATGAAAGCTGACATCTATAGAGCTCAAGAGAGGATGTTTGATGAGTTATATAAGAAGATTGATGCAATGTACTATCCTCTCAACAACAACATTGGATTGATCAACAAATGTATGGAAGAGTTACAGCTGAAAGTGGATTACACACATGAGATTATCCAAAGACAGCAAGAGCAAATAACCAAAGGAGAAGAAATAATCAAAAGCTTTGTAGGCACCTGGTTCAAGATGAGCAGAGGAGATGTGGATACTTGTTTTCCAACAAGTGTTCCATTACCTCCATACTAGTCCAAAACATCAAAAAACCAAAGCTATATACTATAAACAAGCGCTTGATAGGAGGCACCCCATTTAAAATAGTTTTTATTGATTTTTCGTGTTTACTTTTGGAGAGGATAAACACGAATAACCACGGATAAATAAAGACATTTGAATCAAGAAGCATATATATGCACATCTAGGGAAGAGAAGAAACAAAAAAAAATGTAGGCTTTTAGAACTATTTGCACCTAGAAACCTTAGGCGTTGTTCTCGACATACTGTGTTTTATATTCTCGTTGAACCAAGTGAATCACGGAAAAAATCAAAATCATTTGCGAGAAAGAAAAGTTGGTGACACAAGTAGCAGCGAGCACAAAAAATGATAAACCTTCTCCTCGCTCATAGATTAGATCTACGGTTAGTTTACCGATTTATCACTCAAGCAACAAATATTTCACGAGAATTTCTCTAAAAACTTAGGAAAACATTTCTCAAAAAGATCTTAACGAAATAACTTTCATAGAAACGCCATGATTTATGCGAAACAAATTTTACTGAATATCGTAATCAAAGCGAGAACATTTCTCGTAAAATCTGCGGAAACATGGCTATTTTAAGTCTCCATAAAAATCTCTGCTTCATAGTCTTCATAAAAACGGTCGCCCACTACTTTCGTATTACTAAAAAATTTTATACGAGACATCCTATGGGGAAACAAGATCGGTATCATTCAAAACGACTACGCAATACGAAAACATGGACCAGGAGAACCTAGTCCTTGCTTGCAAGCATTACATGTAATCTACGAGCAACAAGCCCCATTTACTTCTATATGAAGCCCTCCTTGTAATACTTTAATGAAACATCCTTCATATAGCCAGAACGAGTTAGACGAAGAACCGTTCAAGAAGAAACATAGCATATTTTACGAAGAAGAGTTTTAGAAGAATTTCATATAATTAAAGACAAATCCATATGATTCATCTTCCGAATAAAAATCTACATTTTATATCTTCGCGCAACGATCTAGCAGATTGCTTTCTTCAGCCATAAGGCTCGTTTGGCCTTCTCCTCTCACTCCCCTCGTTTATGTCCAAGCAGGCCATCATCCTCCGACTAATTCCCAATGGATTCAGTATCAAACCTCATAGGCTCCGTTCTTCCTCGGATGACAGGAAAAGAAATTCAACGAAAACCTTTCAGAATGGCTCTTGTGACTGAAAAAAGTTATAGGAAAACATTTTTATACGCCTAAAGGAAGCATTATACGAAACAATTATCGTATGACTGCAACCTGAAGTGGAAATTCTTTTTCTACTACATCGGCCATCTTAATACTGAAAACTCCGGCATGCTTGGCCTGTCACTCTTTGCAAAAGATCTTTGGCACTCACCAATTACGCCTTCCCCAAAACCCCGAAGCAGAATTGTGTACCCCTTTACGAACAATTCTAAACTAACACAACCTTAAAAAATATTGCTGTGGTCCAATCCTCGACCAACAACTTCCCTAGCTATGCGGCGGAACACGGCCTGCACGCCAAGCCAAAACATTTAAGAAATTCTCCATCTATTCACTCATGGCAAAACAACGATCCACGATTCGTGTAGAAACGCCGAGTGATAAATAAAGCAATAAATTTCGTATTACATCAAAACAAAAAATTATACAATAAAGTCTTCATAACAAAACTCAGTCGTAACAACTAAGTGGTTAATGAAAAATATGAAATTCTCGTCAATTGACCAAGTTCAACATGCTTCACAAAGCTAAGTCCGCAAAATTTGACCTAGAAATGCAGCAAATGAGGAAACACTCATAACAAGCTCCTAGATCTATATGAAACATCCTCTCTAAAAATATTTGAATTATATCTAGGAAGTCCAACCCTTCATAAAATTATAGTGAAGGAAAACGTTTCTTCCCACATACATATTTACGCGACCCCTCAGTCCTACTTCCTCTATCACAAATCCAACAATTTAACATCCAAACAGACACAACAATTTTGGCTGCAAAACATCCACAAACAAACGAAAATGTTTATCGGCCACAAGGTCAAAACAAAACCTACACGCCAACGCAAAAATATCTCAAAGCCCGCAAATGTTTCAAACAGAAACACGACATTTGAATGAAAACTTCTATACAAAAAAACGCTTACAAATAATTCAGTATACAAACCAACTTTAGTTTCAAAACATCCGCAAATACACCAATGTATTTCCCAGCCATAAGGTTGAACGAGACCGTCACACCAAACACAGAAACTTCAATAAACGACATTCCTTTAACTTACACTTTTACTCTAATTAAAAACCCAGTCTTCAGTACCGCGAGACGTTGCAAAGACAAAGAACTGACTTTCGATGTAAAACGGCTCCCTTGATGGAAGTTCCATCTCGGAAACTCGAACAGTAATACACACTAAGGGGGTGGTTTCGGTCAAAACTGATACCAAAGGGAAGCTTTCTGCATTGATTTTATCACTAAAGTCTTTCTGAGGAGTAACTGCAGGTAGAAGATCAAAAGATACCTCAATCTACGAAGCAAAATGCATCCCTTTATCTGGTAGGACAGGGACTTCAACTTCATATATAGTGCAAGGAACCACAAGTTTCTCAATGTTGGGTAGTTTTGTATGCTCAGAGACAACAAGGTATGGGATCTCAGTCTTATACACTTTTCCAGAATTGGTCTCGCCGCAGGCTCACATACAAGCAATGCATCTGTCAGTGAGTGTCTATTGCCTCTCTGCTTCCATTCCGAGTCTATAGTGTAAAGCGGATAACTTGAACTTTTACCGTTCTTGAGGGGTGTTCACCGACAACAGGTGTCTGTGTCGGTCGATGCAGAAGGTGTAGTGTCGGTCGATGCAGAAGGTGTAGTGTCGATCGATGCAGAAGGTGTAGTGTCGATCGATGCTGAAGTCTTAGGGTCGATCGAAGCTAAGATCGGATCAAAAATATCATCTTCTTCTGCTGTGCTCAACTCTCCAGATGCTTGTTGTTCATCACTCTCTACCATAACTGGTCTACAGAGTGGCTAGGATTTGTTTCTTGACTCTTTGCATCCTCAAAAATCTATTGAATCTGAATATCCAGCTTGACATAAGTGTTTAAACCTTCAATTTCCCATCCAGCTCAGTGTAGATAGCATCCAGCTTCTCTTTGAAATATCCAGACAACTTCTGCTGACCCTCTAGATTTTGTAATACCATGGATTCCAACTTGCTCTCTTGAGGTGCTGCAGCGTTTTTGAGAAAGCTGTTGATGAACACCTTTTTGATGTCATTCCAGGAAGTGAGATATCCTGGCTGCAGTTGATTGAACCATCTAGACGCATCCCCAGAGAGAGTGTGAGGGAAAACTTTGTATAGTATGGATCCTTCTAAAGCTTCATGCCCATTGACACTCGACACTAGATCCTCAAGTTCTTTGATGTGATTCCTTGGATCCCGGTAAGGAAGACCTTGAAAAAGATGCAGATCTGCCTAATCATGCCAGCTAATATCTAGGTCAAGTTTGTTCATCTCAAAAACATCAATCATCAGTGATTACTGCCCCCATGTGCATAAATCAATCGTCCTGCACTGTTGCGAGTGCGACCTTCTTCGTCTCGTAAAACATCGTTCTTGTCAAAAATCAGTATTAGTACCTCGTCTTTCTATGTCTTCCCGCAAATAGTATCAATTGACGGCAAAGTGTGGGTGTCAAGCGATGTCATGATGCTATTGGTCGACGGTGATGTATTGGTGTCGATCGATGCTCGCTTCTCTTTGCTAGTGATCACTGCTTGGAGGTTGTCGACTTCCCTCGTAAATTTAAGGATCGTGCACGAATCAGAAGGTTCCTTTTTAAGAACCCAAAAAATCCTCTCCTCATTGCTTCCTGGTACTAATATGTATGTACCTGAAACAAAAGAAAAAGTTTTATGCAAGTAAACTAATATAAAAAAAAATACCTAGACTAAATCAAACAAAGTGAGTCTAATGGCGAATCCTCGCTCCCCGGCAACGACGCCAAATTTGATATCAATCAAATTACCCTAAGGAGTGACTTTTACTCTCTCAAATAAGAGGTTCAGTTGTAGTACATAGGGATCGAATCTACAGGGAGCATGGCCACACAATAAACTCAATACAGTCGTGATTAAGCTAGGCAAATATATTAATAAGCAATAAATAAACTATTGTAGATAATTGATTGATTGGTAAGTAAACAATAATAATAAATAGCTAGATCTAGGACTTCAGGCAAGTGGATTATATAGGATATAAGCTAAGGGTATTAATCGTAGTACTCGATTAATGTAAAAGATGACCAGCTCTCGCTGTGAATCTAATATATTGACTACATTCGATGTCTCAGCTCTTGCTTGTTGACATGGAATGACCGTCGATCGATTGCAATGATCCTGCGTTGATAGATCGCAATGATCATGCGTCGGTCGATGGTCTATTGAGTCAAGATTTATGATCTAATTTGATAAGTTCACTAAATTAACTAAGTCAATTGTCGTTTGTTTCTAGCAACGTAGCTCAACAGGATTAATTCTGGTAGTAGACCATGCTCTCGCTTGCGCCTAACTATCCTATGATCAATGTTCTAGTTAGCTACTGTAGAACACAAGCAATAAACACAGTTCTATTGATAGATATAATAATTACCCTAGCAATGCTATTGTTTGGTTAATCCATCAATACCATTAATAAACCCTAAACCTAACAAGAGATCTACTCAGACATGATCTTTGTCACAGAAATGATAGATGAATAGAATAGATATAATATAAAACCAAAGGAGTTCCAGGAGGACTCTGAAGGATTTCCTACCTTCTCCCCTAACCCTAGAACAATGAATAAAAGAAAGATTTATGCCTAAACAATGGCATAGAATCACATAAATAAGATTTTAAGTCGTATAAGGGCATTCTAGTAATTTATGGTGGCTTCTGGGCTTAGGTCGGTCTTGAAAAAAAGCCGGGCCTGTATTATGGGATCACTGTTGATCCACACTAAGGCTGCACCATCGATCGACACTCATTCATCTCTGACAGCTTCCTCTCGCGAGGCAGACATAACACTCTCCAGTAAAATAGGCATAACTTTTTCTATAGGGTCCTGATTGACCTCAAACCAGTGGTATTTGAAAGATAACTCAATGCTATTTCGTATTTCAAATGATCATCTCAATTTCACAGTAGGAAGGTTTCCATCCATAGATAAACATCTGACGCATCTGCGTAGTTCTTAATATCTAAAAGCTCGAGAATCACCAATGTTCTTCAAAATGTATCTGAACCTTAAAATACTCTAAAACATACTCCAAACACATATAATATACTCTAAATAGGGCTGATATCATGGCACAATAGTGGTAAATATCAGGCCGTATCAAAGTGTAGTGATTGCAAATGGTAATAAAATACCCACTGAGGGGAATTCTGAAACTATTTGATAAGAAATCAAAAGCTCTTTACATTCCATTATTTACAACTAACTTGCTCTCACATAAAAGGTTAATACTATCTTATTTGTCATGTGACTTGTAACCATAATAAGGTTCATTTTCAAGATATTGAGACAAGTAAGATGATTGGAAAGGGTGTGAGCAAAGGAGACCTTTATTTGCTAGAAGACACCAAACATAGATCTTATTTACCTTCTGCTTTTAATTCTACCTATCTTTTAGCCTCTCATGTATTATGGCATGCTATATTAGGTCACCCGCACTCTTGTGCCTTAGGATTGTTGTTGCCTAAATTCTTTTTTAAAAATGATAGTTGTTAGGCTTGTATCCTAGGCAAACATTGCAAATATGTTTTCCTAAATCTTTGACTATCTATGAGTATTGTTTTGATTTAATTCATTCTGATCTGTGGACTACCCCTTGTGCTTCTGCAGTAAACTATAAATATTTTGTCACCTTTATAGATGAAAAATCTAAGTAGACATGGCCGACCATAATTCAATCTAAAGATAGGGTGTTAGAAGCCTTTCTAAACTTTCAAAGCTATGTTACTAACCATTACAATGCCAAGATTAAAATCTTTATATCGGATAATATTGGGGAATACACAAGCCACACATTCAAGAATGATCTAGCTAAGCATGAAATCATTCATCAAACCAGCTTTTCTTACACAACATAACAAAATTGAGTGGCTTAAACGAAGAATCGACATCTCATGGAGGTTGCAAGAAGCATGATGTTCCACACCAATGTTCCAAAAAATATTTTCGGGTGATGTTGTGATCTCAGAATTCTATCTTATCAAGAGAACACAAACCAGGGTCCTCCATGATAACTCTCCATTTGAGGTACTAACCAAGATCAAGCTATCCATTGATCATTTGCATGTGTTTGTGTGCCTTTGTTTTGTTTTGATTCGATGTGAACAAAGAAACAAATTAGAAGTCAAAAGTTTAAAGGCAATGTTCATAGGATATTCCACCAACTAAAAAGGATACAAGTGCTATGCACCAGAGTCAAGAAAGGTTATGGTGTCAAGAGATATAAAGTTTGTTGAATCCAAGAGGGTATTGTGATTAGAAGAGTTGGGAAAACCTCAAAGATCTTTCCATGCACCCTCAGATAGGGCAAATAACTTAACAATAATTTTAGAGAATCTTGAAATCAGTCAACCAAAGACAAGGGAAGAGACAAGCGTACCACTTACCCAAGAAGTTGAATCTTCTGAAGAAGCCATCCATCTTGATCATGAGGGGGGGGGGGGGGAACCAACCAGAACCAGAGGAAACATAACACCAAGAAGGTTCTGAAGTTAATGATCAAGTGCAGCCATTTTGGAGAATCACTAGAATCAAGAAAAACCATGAGCAGTCTCAAACCAATGAGAATGAGCCTGAAGAAGATCAGGTGCAGCCATTAAAGAGAGGCACTAGAATCTGCAAAGACCAAGAGCAGTCTCAAGCCAATTATAATGAGGATGAAGAAGATCAGGTGTAGCCATTAAGGAGAAGCACTAGAATAAGGAACACAAGTGTATTACATTGCCAAAGCAGTAGCTCATCCTATGCCACATGCTCTCTAACTCAATATACAGAGGAGCATCAGGTCTTCATGAGCAACTTGGATCAAGAGTAAATACCAACGTCCTATGAAGAACCAATGGAGAATGAGGAATGTAAAGAATCTTGGTCATGAAACCAAGGCTATGATAGACAATGACACATGGTATGAGGCTGGGTGCCAAAAGGGAAGAACGTGGGAACCGAAATTTTCATTGTCGATTTTAGTGAACGGAGAAAAGAAAAGAAAACCATACTTTCGTTGAGGTTTGGATTCTCTTTAAGAGCCAACGACAAATAATCGAAGAAACAAAGAAAATATGAAAGGATAACAAAATGAATTAAGAAAATTTTGATCTTTATTTAGAATTCTCGTAAGAGCATGGCGATTGCTTCAACATATTTTCAAAGCTTCGACCGCAAGATCTGTAAGCGAGTTTTCTAGTTCTAGACATCTAAAACCTTAAACCTAGTTGAGTTGCAATTTAATAACAAAAGAGGAAAAATATAAGAAAAAGTTTTTGATTGATTTCGGACTTGACCTTATGAAAATCTGCCTACGTAGCCCCTTCGACGATCAAGCCGAATTAGTTCAGTTAAAGAATTTGAACAAGAGATCAAACTGCCTTTGCGATTTCGTCTAGTCATCGAGTGTAAGAAATAGAAAACCAAGAATTTCAAGAATGATGCCTAAGGTTCCTAAGTGCTAAGTTTTTTTCTGAGAATTGTCGTCAATCTGTGTCCCTGTCCATTTCTTCTCTTATATAGGTCTCAAGGTTAGTCGTCTTTCCTTTCCTTCACCCAATTCGAGTTTATCCTTCCGCGGAAATCTTCCTTATCTTCTTGATTTTGCCATAATTATCTTGAAACTTGACAACTATCTTCTTTTCCATTTATCTTCTGCGGCTATCCGGTAGACCGTCATTATAATTGGGCTCATTCTCGACTAAAACCGTGAGTGCGCCTTTATTACATTTTAGACCCATTGGGCCGTTTTGCGATTTAAACGATTTTTACGATTTATTTCTGAGAAATATTCCTTTGTATGATTTATTTCTGAGAAATTGTCCAATCGTATAGTCGAGATAACATTCATCTTTAATTTAGCAATTATCGTTTTATAAGATTGACTCAAATTTTTACGAGAAAACAAGTCTTTGCGATTTTTATCGTAAAACTTCAACGAAAACTCCAATTGACGAAACAAGAAAAAGCCTAGTCAAGTTCCAAAGGATAGAGTGATGAACAGGAAACTGTCAAGTTGACCATGGGCGACTAGACTTTGTCGAGGGTCTAATCGCCCATGGGTGACTAGACTTGGTAGAGACAAGCTGGAAGTGCCGCGCGACAATGGCAAAAATCAAGCTCGGCGTGGCGAGCTGATAAAGCCGAGCTCGTTCTAGGCCGCGTTAACCAATTGCTCGGCCCACGAGGAGAGCCCGGCCAGTTAAGGAATGAACCAGACGCACTAGGGTGAACAGGGTCAGATAGAGGCTATAACAGAAGAGAGATCAGGAGAACAAAAGGCAGGCAAAAACGGCTAGAAAACTAGGCTTACACTTTCCTATTTTCGGCTAAACTTTGTTCCCAGATATTTTGAATCGTTGATTACGAATTTCCATAAATAATATCATTTTGAGTTACATTGCCTCTTCAAAGTAAGCCCAAAAATCGAGCACGGCTTCACCTTAACCTTACCGTCTAGCTCAGATCTAACATTTGGCGCCCACCGTGGGGCATGAACCGAAGTAACGTTCCAACTTGAACAATAAAATCTGAAGACGCTACTACCGAAGAAGACCCAGCGTCCGCCGTTGTTGCACCTACCATGACAGAAATCATGTATACAATCTTGGCGCACTTCTCTCAGCAAGACGAGATAAAAAAGGCAACGAATGAGCGTCTTGATATCCTCTCCGCCGCCATAACCCCTGCTCTTGGGACCTCCAGAAACCCACCTACGGTCTGCCGGCAACTCTTTTCTGTCAACCCTCTTACTTGCACTCCCGAACCGGCTACAACTGCGATAGAACAAGCAACGTTCGGCCCCAAACCGCATCTCAATAGCTCGGACCCTACTACGAGCTGACAAATCTCTCAACTCCAAAACTCGCTGTGGGACATACATTCTAAAATCCACCGAGTAACCAGCTCGGCCCTTGAGATCGAGAGGGTCCTCGAGGATACCTTGAGTGACCCCTTTACCCGGCGGGTTACCGACGTCAATATTTGACTAACGGATAAACTCTGAATCCTGCCATACAGCGGCGATTCCGACCCCACCGACCATATGACAACTTTCAACATTGCTGGATCTTGCCAAATATTTGTCGAGAGCCCTTCTGGACCAGCCTTGACGTGGTTCTCTCTCCTAGCGGAAGGTAAAATGTTTAGATAATCTTAGGTTTGATGATAGTTTAGAGAGCTTAGAAGGATAACTTAACCAAAGAACAAGTCTAAAATGTAATCATGATTATGAGTCTTAGAGAGGATTATTAACTGTCTGATTTATTCATTAAGATGAGATTACAAATATATAGAGTAGAGGTTGCAAGGGTTTTCAGAATCTAAGGATGGAACATGTGGTTTAGGAGAGGTGGGGCAGCGCCTAATTTGAATTGTAGGCAAGGAGAGCCACTCAAGTGGTATCTAGCATCTTTAACCAGATGTTGGTTACTTTCCAGCTGTTCCAGCCTGTCATCCTCTCTTCCTTTCCCATGGATGGATAAGGGTAAATACCCAAGGATAGGCGCATGGTAACTTCTTCCTTTACCCGAATGATCATCTTACCATTTTACTGTCCCAACCATTCTTCTCCCATTCTTTGATCCCTTAACCTCAGATATGTACCTTAACTTAATACTCCCCGTCAAGCTTGACCATGTGGAACTAGTCAAGCTTGAAATGCTATGAGATCTTCCTCATTAAAAACCTCACCAAGGAAAACCCATTGGAATAAAACCTTGATGAGGGAAAAAGAGTTAAGACCCCATAGCAAGGGGAATAACTAAGCTTGGTAAGGTTAATGAGTCCCAACCGGATGTGGATGGACTCCATTGTCTTTTGTCTTGCAGCTTTAGTAAACACATCAGCTAGCTGATCCTCACTTCTTGTGTAACATGGCAGTGTGACTCCTTGTACAATCATCTGTCTCACCTTATGTTAATCAAACTCAAAGTGTTTAGTTCTCTCATGGAACACTGAGTTGGAAGAAATGTGTATAGTAGCTTGGTTGTCACAATCCATAACCATAGGGATGGCTTGATCAATCTCCAAGTGTTTCAGTATTCCCTTGATCCAAACCAACTCGTTTGTCAACATCAACATTGCCCTATACTCGGCTTCTGCACTAGAACATGAGACCACATTTTTCTTCTTGGTCTACCCTGTAACCAGGTTTCCACCAATGAAGGTAAAATAGCCAGTAGTAGATTTCCAATCAGCTCTATCACCAGCCCAATCCACATCACAGTAACCAACCACTTCAGTGTTCAGAATGCACCCCTTCCAGATACCTTGATCCGGTAATCCCTTTAGATACATCAAGATCCTTTCCACCATGCACCAGTGATGCTCCTTTGAGAGTTGTGTTGCGGTCAAAATTGGTTACGACGGAATCAACGTCGGAAACCTACTGAGAAAATGCGTTCTTGCTGAAACTGACTCGGAAAAAGGGGAACGACAAAAATTGAGGTCAAATCTTGGCTGACCACAAAGGAGCGGTCTGCGCAAATTAGCGATCAGGAAGAGTTTGTCCAAAGACCTTGGGTAAACGTATCCCCAAACAGCAATATGACAAAACGACTGGAAGACTCGATCGACAGTGCGAATATATAAGGACTTGAAGGGTGATGATGCAGAGGAGACACAAAAATCTCCACTCAGAGCAAACATAGCTTAACACTTAGGGCATTTAGGCAACTTTTCGTTTTTGTTATCCGAGCTGCGACTCAACTAGGGTTTTTCAGTCTTACGTTATTAGAAATAGAGATCTCGCTGACAGCTCTGATAGCCTAGGCTCCTATCGTGTTGTAAACGCTCATATGAAAATTCGGAATAAGACATCTATTTGCTCTCTTTTCGATTCTTAATTTGTTTTTTTTCGATTCTTAATTTGTTTTTTCAATATTTACTTCGTATTATAACTGATTGGTGTGTGGTTTAGCTGATATCTGGGATCTCTGGGAAAAAAGGGTTTATCTTGCGTTCCTAATTCAACAGAAATAGACAGTGCGAATTTCGGTTCCCACAAGTTGCATATGTTGGCTCACCTGATTCACAACAAAACATATGTCAGGTCGTGTCATAGTTAAGTATATTAACTTACCAACCAACTTTCCCGTACGGCGAGTTGGACTGTCCAACTCGCCATACAGGCGAGATGGTTGGTCTGTTTTGTCCAACTTGCTGTACGGGCGAGTTGGACAAGGCCAACTCCCCATACGAGCGAGTTGGATGGCATGGACCAACCAACTCGTCCGTACGGCAAGTTGGAAAATGCCAACTGTCCGTACGGGCGAGTTGGTAGACACGACACGATCAAGTCGCCTGTACAACGATTTGGAAAAGGCCAACTACTCGAACTGTCGAGTTAGATGGCACGGGCAATTCGAATCGCTCGTTCGGCAAGTCGAATCAAATCAATCCAGTTTCATCTCGTCCTCGTTAAACTCCCTCTTTGGATACTTGATCAAACTTATTCTTTGTTCTGTCTCGATCGGGATTGACATTGGAACTTTACCGAAAGAACTCATTTTCTCGAGAAAGGTTCATGTCGATCGTATGAAACGATAATGGTTAACTAACACCTAGAATCACACGCCCCATACGAAATATCCTAACTATTAGACGACGTTGTCTTAGCAATGTTATTTTGATAAAATTGTAGAAACGCCTAAGTCAGAAAACGGCCTGACGAGGTCTAAAGCTCGGCTAAAAGCCCACTCGCGATTTTATCCACAATCAAGCCCAAAATTTCTGATTGTTTATCTTTTATTTTGCAGGAAGGGATAAATGTTAAGTTCGAAGGATAAAGGTTAATTTTCCGAGGATAATCACGAAGACCAAGGAAAATAGAAATATTTCCGCGAAGTGATAAATTTGACCAAGGGCAGAAGGGGAAAGAGCAAACCGCCTCTAGAGGAGTATATAAGGGTGATGATGCAGAGGACACACGAAAATCTCCACTCAGAGGAAACATAGCTTAACACTTAGGGCATTTAGGAAACTTTCCGTTTTTGTTATCCGAGCTGTGAATCAACTAAGGTTTTGCAGTCTTAGGTTATTAGCACTAGGGATCTCACCGACAGCTATCATAGCCTAGGCTCTTACCGTGTTTTAAACGCTCATATGCAAATTTGGAATAAGACATCTATTTTCTCACTTTTTGATTCTTACTTTGTTTTTCAATATTTACTTCGTATTCTTACTGATTGGCGTATGGTTTAGCAGATATTCAGGACCTCTGGGAAACTAGGGTTTACCCTGTGTTTCTAATTCAACGGAAATCGACAATGCGAATATAGTTTGGCGCTAGAAGGAGGGTGGGGGTACGGATCAATCTAACTCTCAGCCATCAACACTCAATTGAAACATGTCAGATATGAACAACCAACAGCCTCGTGACGATAATGTCGTCGATGAGAACGTTCAAAGCACTCCAGCGATGAGCGTAATGGCGGTCAACACCGACGCAAACGCCGCAACGTTCGAGGAGGTGAAGAATATGTTCTCAACTTTTGAGAAGAAGTCGGCATAACAGGATAAGGTCATGAATTCTCTCGCTAAAAAGGTTGAAACCCTCACAGCAAGGAACAGGGCCATTTTCCACGGGGAACAACCCAAATCCGCAGAAGAAGATTCGACTTCTCAACGCCTTTATAACTGTTCGATAACGCGCAAGGCAAACCATCTGCATAAAACCCTAACAAAGTCACCCTGCGCATACACGAAAAAACCGGGAGACCTTCCTCCTAGGAAGGAAGGGAAGGAAGTTAAAGAAGGTGGAGAAGTCAAACTTGTCGATGTGGAATCTAACAGTCAGTCCAAACCTACGGACGAAGACGCATACATACATTCGCGCTGCACAAGAAGCCGAGCAGCTCGGGACGAATCCCAGTTCGAAAACCCTGTGAACAAAGAAGAAGAAGCTATCTTATGGAAAGAACAGGAAGATCTGGCTGAGGAGGAAACTTGGACGACTCGCAACAAACGCCGACAAAGTAGGAAATCTGCTAGCAAGATTTCTGAAATCCGCGATCTCCACGGTTATCTCATGAAAACGGTGACCGAAGTCAAGGCGGTGAAGTCCCTAATCCACCACGCTACTAGCACCACACCGGAGATCGATCTACTGCTCGAAGAAACTCGTAAATACCCTTTACTACTCATATCACCGAAACTAGGGTTTCGGATCCTGGGAAGGTCAAAGTGTGCCATATGACGGAACTACTGATCCTAAGGCACACCTACAGGCTTTTCAGGTTGCGATGGGTAGAGCCAGATTATGACAAAAAGAGAGAGACGCTGGTGAATGCCGCCTCTTCGTAGAAAACCTTCGCAGAGCAGCGCTAAAATGGTTCTCTCGCCTAAGGCGAAACTCCTCAAACAATACTCGATGTTCATAGATCGAGAAACCTCCGACGTGGACCTTTAGAGCTTGTCCCAGGGAGAGGACGAAACTCTCCGCGACTTGATAAAACGTTTCAAAACCATCATGGCTAGAGTCAGCGGGATAAGCGAAAAAACCGCGATAGACGCACTTCGAAAAACGCTCTGGTTCAAGTCCAAGTTCTTGAAGTTGATAACTTTGGAAAATCCGCGTATGATCCAAGAAATGTCCACATATTATATTATCATCAAAGAAGAGACGAGGGTCTTGTCCCAGAAATGGAAGCCAACAAAGAATGCGTCGAAGGATGCTGGGTCGGATCAGAAATTAAAAAAAGAAAGACCCTCGCAAGGACAGAAATGTCCAACACGGAGACGAAGAAACGATGGGAGCGGATAGCTACCACTATTAACTCCAGATCGGAGCAAGGACGGACGGCGGGTTAACAGAAAAGTTCCCGGCGCAAGATTGGCCGGAAAGCTGCTCTCCGGATAACTCTCAGAAGTGTCCAGCGTGAAAGATCTCATTCGCGATTCACATCGCGTCCCCCTCCCCCCCCGAAAAACGACAACACTCCTCAAACGGAGAAACCTTCCCAATGGAACCAATCGGGAGAAAAGCGCAGAAGAAGGCAGGATGATAAGGGCAACGACAGAAACCTTCGCAGGATCATTGGCGGATCACAATTCTGCAGCGAAACCGTCTCGGCCATCAAACCTTATCAGCGCAAAGCCGAGATGAGTGCGAGTTTGAAAATCTGGCCCACGATCAATGACACTCTGAAAAGAGTAATCACTTTCGACAAAGAAGAAGCCGAAGGAATCGATCAGCCATACTGCAACCCACTCATAATCGATCTCGTGATAAGAGATATCGAGGTTGCCAAGATTCTCATAGACACCGGAAGCACAGTCAACGTCATCTTTTGCGACACTCTTAAACGGATGAACATCTAGTTAGGCAAAGTTGTACCATCACCTAAGCCGCTAACTTGTTTCACTGGCATGACATCAATGACACCAAAATCGTTGATTTCGCGGTCGTCGACCACCCAGCCATCTACAACGTCATCATGGGCACGCCTTCGCTAAACTCCATGAAGGAAGTCCCATCAGTTTACCACATAGGCATTAAGTTCCCAACTCACAACGGGATTGCCATAATTTGGGGCTACCAGAGACAGTCGAGACGCTGCTTCATGGCCGAACACAAGATAAGACGAATCACGAACACCGCGATGATAAATGCCAAGCACCAGATGATAGCCCAAGCATCATACAAAAGTGCTTCGGGCAAGGACAACCCTGAACCGTCGATTCTAGCAACGGCCAGCGAACAACCAGTTCCAGTGCCCAACACGCCCATCCCATCAAAGAAAACAAGTCCAACAGAAGACGTCGACTCAGTAACTGACGCAGTAGACAAAAACCCAACGGTCGAGTAAACAAACTCGCCTAAACAAACAGAACTACGAGATGGATTGATCCTCGAAAGAGGTACATATACTAACACTTGTATATTCCCTCATTCAGAAATTTTTTTTTAATTGTACCCGGGATATTCAAAATTTCTCAACAATAAAGACTTCTTTATAAATTCGTAAATTTTATATCATCCCGCAAAGAAACACTATGTGGTACATCCTTACACGAGCAAAACGATAATCGCACCATCCCAGAAAAGGAAACTCGCGAAAAATCGTTCTGCCTCAAAACGGGATAAACTCTACACCATCATATCTCGGTCGAATCATCGATTCCCGATCAAAGCACGAGATCATGGCTCCATATGCTCAAAGGGTTACATAAGAATGACTTTTCGAAAAAATAAGCGAGACGTCGTCTGAATTTTCGAGAATACACCCCCAATCCATTCGCAACTACAAAACACTCAGCAATTGGCCCCGCTAAGCACCTTAGCCGTCTTAAAGAAACTCACCCATGTCCGTTCTAAGGACAGATCCTCTCACATCCAACTAGGATAAACAGCGCGCTATGAAAAATCCGAAATTTTGGTCAGCACTTTTGGAATACTTAAAAATTGTCCCTGAAGAGATGCTCGACTCCGACCAGACAAGTTGTATAAGCCGAGAACCTATCGCGGAGTTTAAATCGGAACAGAGTCAGGTTAAAATAGAAATATGCAAAATGAAATCCGATTAGTCATCGTAAAGCCTTAAACCGAAAGTAAACCTACGTCTTCCCGTAATCCCACAACACTTGTCTCTAACGTCTCAAGACATGATATCAAAAATATACGAGATCCTAAAAGCATGTCTCTTCGTTCGTATCTAAACGTTCCCGAAACTTCGAAAACTCCTCGAACATCTCGCATGAACAACAAATAGGGCGATCCACATAAAAGGGAGGAAGTCAAGATGACAACTCGAGTTTTCTTTATACACTAAACAAATCCCAAATATCGAAAAACACCGATTCATCATAAACAAACATTGTTCGAATAAAAGATAGTAAAAAACATAGATTCAAGGCTAGACTCGGCCAGTCCGCTACATACGACCATATTTGGCCGACAAACGAACAAGACAGAAACGTGCAATAATATTGAAGAGGGCATTCTCGAATCAGTCGAAACCTCACGATTACTCATCAAAATTGAAACACCCGGTCATCGATCTACCAAGCAAATAGTCGTTGACATCCAAAGGAGCCGTCGGCTGATTTACGTCACTCGTCTCATCGGCATTCCCCACCTCGGCCTCCATTGTGTCAGGAGAAACAGGAATCGAGTCCCATTGTTCCCAAATCCTATCTTCAGCCCAAGGAATCGCAAAGTCCTTATTCCTTTTGTTCATACGCAGTCTGCCTCGCATATTGGGCACCGAACAAATGATCAGGAGCCTGCGTGAGGTATAGTCCGCCCACAGCACCACGACATTCGCGACAGTTTCCAAAGTTCTTATAGCCCTTCGTAAGTTCCTCGAATTATACGAGAACTTTTCACGACGAGTCCTCATGATTTTGGCCATTTCCCTCTTCCCTCGCCTATAAGTGCGACGAACCTCAGTCGCGACTGAATCCCTCTCGCGGCGACGAGAACTTTCCAACTCATCTCTCAGACGAGCTATCTCATTGTTGGCTGCCTCATCCATAAACTAAGCCATACATGCTTTCTGGCAGCTCGCATTAAGTGCTCGGTTTATCATAAGGAGGCCCTGCAAAGTATCTCGAAGTTAGAAAAGCTCATCCTCAAAAGAAAATTAAAAGAACTTACCCCATTGACTATCTCCTAGATAAACTTCGGGGTCTCACTGGACACACCTGTGCCAGGAGGATAGTCAAAACCAAGCTTCTCGTCGAAGTCGTCTTGATCGCCACTGTCCCCACCTACATGACTATTTAGGTAGTCTCTTACTATATTGTCGGAGGAGCACCGCTCGTTAGCAGCTTCATCCTCAACAACGAAGTGTTTGTCCTTCGGATTCTTTGTTTTTTCTTCTCTCGTGCGAACCGCGCACGGAACAAATCCATTCATGGACACCTCCGATCCTTCCTCAACCGGCAGATCTGGCTGTTAACGAGAACGGTGGAGAGTAACATCATGACGGACCCTCTTTGGGTTAAACAGTGCCCAAAAACACGGGCAACCGCGAAGCAAGTCTCGGATGGTATCCAGACCTTCTGAACTCGGAGGGAAAAGTTTGTTCTCTGAAAATAAAATGTAATCGAAACATATTAGAGATCGAACTCCACTGAAAAGAGGGGGTAAAGAAAAGAGAAAAGGGGCTACACTTGATCAAGGATACCTTTCAAACTCCATCTAGTCCTAAAGACGGAGAGGCCATTTTCCTCTTAGGACGCATTGTCAACACGGACCTTAACTGAATTATTAACGAATTTGACACGCGAATTCGATTATGATCGTCATCCCCGCCCGGGGCCTCAACTGAATTATTGATGATTTCACGACTGGTTTAAGCAAAGCGTCGAGGTGTTTGGCATCGAGGGTTATACACAACTCGTAACTCGGCACGAGAATCATGACAATATGATGCAAACCACACGGGTTTATTTA
This sequence comes from Moricandia moricandioides, assembly GCA_905132885.1. NCBI lineage: Eukaryota > Viridiplantae > Streptophyta > Magnoliopsida > Brassicales > Brassicaceae > Moricandia > Moricandia moricandioides. The sequence goes on from CAJHQQ010000187.1 coordinate 224,414, forward strand.
CCTAATTGATATCTTGGAAAAATCAAGAAGTCGCGCTATGACCTCTGGAATAGGAAACCACAAATGGCATTTCGTCAGGAACACCTCGTAACACGTGAAGTAACCCTCGGGTGGGAAGTCAGCAACCTCTCCTGCCTTCGGAAGATGAAACTCAACCCATTCAGGAACTCGGCAATAGATCCGGATGGTATCCAGCCCATTCGGATAGATTTTGCTGGGACAACCCTCTACGCGGTTGGCACGAAACGGAGGAAAGACCCACGTACCAGGTCTGGGAGGTTTCACATCTCCCCTGTCCAACCAGTACGCTTCAGCTTCTTCAGGATCCACTGAGTAAGCCGAGAATTCCACCTTCGGCACATCATCATTGTGTTGCGAGCTGGAACCATCGGGGACAGAACGGTCATCACGAGACTTTGAGGAAACCTCTCTCCCCGAAGACATAGCTTCCTCTTTACCAAAGGAATGAAAGAGAGGAGAAAATCTTTTGATTCTTAAAAAAGTTTGTGGAAATGTGCAATTGAAGAGTTTGTAAAACCCCTAGACATAGTTATAGAAGAAGGATTAACTATTTCACCTCCAGGCTTCAGACGTCGGATTCCGCCTAATTCATCTAATATGCTTAAAAACGCTCGCAAGAACTTCCTAGTTTTAACGAACTGGAGGGCTAACTGTTGGGGTCAAAATCGGTTACGACGGAATCAACATCGAAAACTTATCGGGAAAATGTGTTCTTGCTGAAACTAACTCGGAAAAAGGAAAACGGCAAAAACTGAGGTCAAATCTTGACTGACCACAAAGGAGCGGTCTGCGCAAATGAGCCATCAGGAAGAGTTTGTCCAAAGACCTCGGGTGTACGTATCCATGAAGGGCAATATGAAGAAACGACTTGACGACTCGATCGACAGTGCGAATATATAAGGACTTCAAGGGTGATGATGCAGAGGAAACACAAAAAGTTTGTCCAAAGACTCGTTAAAGTAACATGCAGATGCCACTGCATGACTCCAGAACTGTTTTGGGACATTGGAGTGAAATATCATTGACTGTGCCACCTCCATAAGGTGCTGATTCTTAATCTCTGCCCCACAATTTTTTTTAAGGAGTGTAAGGGCAACTTGTTTTGGTGAAGGATTCCATGTTGAGCAAGGTGTTGTTTGGAAGCTTGGCTTGTATACTCCCCACCATTATCTGCTCTAAAACATTTATGCTTAGCATTGTAATGGTTAGTCAAATAAGCTTTGAAAAATCATAAATGCTTCAAGAACCCAATCCTTAGATGGCATCAAAGTTATCCATGTGTATTTAGATTTTTCATCAATGAATGTCACAAAATACTTATAATTATCCCTAGACAACGAAAATGCAGTTCATACATCCAAATGAACTAAATCAAAGCATTTATCATAAGTAGTACTAAATGTTGGAAAATCAGTCTTACAATGCTTGCCTAAAATGCAAGCTTCACACTCATTATTTTTAAACACAACACCTGGAAACATCAAGTTCAAAGCTCTAACATGAGGATGACCTAGTCTAGCATGCCACATGGCATCATTATTCAACATAGAAGCAGAAGTAAATGAGTAGACATAATCAGGAACATGAGTAAGATCTTCTAACATATATAAGTCTCCCTTTGTTACTCCCTTCCCAATTAGTCCCTTCCTCTTAATATCCTGAATCTTCACATCATTAGAACTAAAGATCACATTGCATTGTAAATCAGAAGTACACTTCTTCACGGATAGCAAATTTGAAGTGAAGTTAGGCATGTAAAAGGCCCTAGATTCTTTAACAAACAATTTAAGATTGGCTATTCCCTTTATTTGGACATTCTCACCATCAGCTATCATTACACGACCATGAGCTGGTTCAATATCCTTAATAAGTCTAGTATCACTAATCATGTGATGGGATGCACCAGAGTCAATTATCAAAGATTTAGACATATTGCAAGCATTATATGAATGGCAACTTCTAGCTGGTTCATATGAAATCCTAGACTGACCTAGATGATTACTTGGGTCATACTCAGTCCTAGAGTGATCAATACTACCAGTCCCAACAAAGGATGCATCAAAAGAATACCCAAGGGTTTTACCATTGTCCTTGAAGATCTTGATTAGAGCATCAATGTCTGATCTCCTAATCAAATCGTTTTCATTAAACCTATGGTAACTTGGTTGAGTGGTTTGAGTTGACATGGCCACCATCTCTCGCCCATCTTCTTCATTGATCAGCTTTGAGTTACCCGCAGCACTTGTCCCAGCAACACTTGTCCCATGTTTCTCACTCGTTCCATGGGAGAGGTGAGCTCTTGCATCCTTGTCCTTCATGAACATAGTCGGCTTCAAATGTGGGTGTAATATCCAGCACTGGCTCTTCTTGGGCCCATGCCTCTTACAACGATCACATGTCCCATTGAACTTCCTTCCTTCAAAATGGTTGTTCATGGCTCTATTTTCTTGAGGAACTTCAACTTGATTGGCTAGAGAGAGCTCTCCTTTACCTCCAAAGAGTCCAAGAGACCCTTGCTCCTTCTGAATTTGAGCGCATACATCCTCTATATCAGGAAGTTTCCCGGCCGTTAGTATATGCTTAATCAGATCATTGTAAGTAGGATTCAAGGTAAGCAAGAGGCCAAAGACCTTGTCTTCCTCTCTTCTCTCATTTAGCTCATCTTGGTCAGTACTTTTTGGCGTCAACATCTCCAGTTCCGACCATAAAGCTCTAAACTTTCCCAACTGTCTTGTAAACTCCATGTCCTCTTGAAGGAGATTGTTGATTGCCCTCTTCACCTCAAACACCCTACTCCGATTTGAGATGTTCCCATACACCATCTTGAGTGTATCCAAAGATCTTTTGCCTTCTCACAGTAACTATATGCCTCCATGATTGAGGGATCCAACGAGCTTTGGAAAATAGACATAACCATCATGTCTTCTTGCACCCACTTGTCCTCCTCGCTTGTGAGATCCTCTTCATCTTTTCAATCCTCAGTAATGAGTTTGTAGCTTCACCACGCTTGTTATGTCCCCACAAACCCTTACTCCCCACGGCAGTCTTCACCAACCGAGACCCTAGGAGATAGTTTTCTCCACTGAGTGTAACCGGAACCACAGCCTTGTTGTTTTCCATCTTGATTGTCTTGAACACAAAATGAGATCCAAAAGTCTTGAGTCTTTTCGAGAATCAAACCTAAATTACGAGGAACCTGGCTCTGATACCATAAATTGTTTAGATAATCTTAGGTTTTATGATAGTTTAGAGAGATTAGAAGGATAACTTAACTAAAGAACAAGTCTAAAATGTAATCTTGATTATGAGTCTTAGAGAGTATTATGAACTGTCTGATTTATTGTGGGAACCAAAATTCGCACTGTCAATTTCCATTGAATTAGGAAAGCAGGGTAAACCGTAGTTTCCCAGAGGTCCCGAATATCTGCTAAACCACACGCCAGTCAATCAGAATACGATGTAAATATGGAAAAGCAAAGCAAGAATCAAAAAGAGAGCAAAATAGATGTCTTATTTTGAATTTGCGCATGAGCGTTTACAACAGGATAGGAGCCTAGGCTATAAGAGCTGTCGGCGAGATCCCTAGTTCTAATAACCTAAGACTGCAAAACCCTAGTTGAGTCTCAACTCGAATAACAAACGGAAAGTTGCCTAAATGCTCTCAGTGCTAAGCTATCTTTGCTCTGAGTAGAGATTTTTGTGTGTCCTTTGCATCATAACCCTTGAAATCCTTATATACTCCTCTACAGGCGGTTTTCTCTTTGCCCTTCTGCCCTTGGTCGAATTTATCGCTTCGCAGAAATATTCCTTTTTTCCTCGATCTTCATGATTATCTTCGGAAGCTTAACATTTATCCTTTGATATTGACATTTATCCCTTCAAACTTCACATTTATCCCTTCATGTAAAATAAAAGAATAACCGTCACAAAATTTGGGCTTGATTTCGGATAAAATCGCGAGTGGGCATTTAGCCGAGCTTTAGACCTCGTCGGGCCATTTTCTGACTTAAGGGTTTCTACGATTTTATCAAAATAACATTTCTAAGACGACGTCGTCCGAGAGTTAGTATCTTTCTTATGGGACATGTGAATACAAGTGTTTAGTTAATTGTTATCTTCTTATACGATCCACCCGATCCTTTCTCAAGAAAACAAGTTCTTTCGGTAAAGTTCCAATGTCAATCCCGATCGAGACGAAACAAAGATAAGTTTGATCAAGTATCAAAAAAATGGAGTTGAACGAGGACGAGGTGAAACTGGATTGATTTGACCCAACTGGCCGAACAAGCGAGACAGATTGCTCGTGCCATCTAACTCGCCCGTTAGACGAGTTAGTCGTGTCATGCCTACCAACTCGCCCGTACGACGAGTTGGTCCTGTCATGCCATCCAACTCGCCCGTATGGCGAGTTGGTTGGTCTGTTCCGTCCAACTTGCCCATATGGCGAGTTGGCCTTGTACAACTCTCCATATGGGCGAGTTGGTCGATCTGTGTTCCTTTCTTTCGAGTTTTGGCGTGGAGACGTTCGTTAAGTTGATTTTGAGACTGCATTCGAATAGAAACATGATTTTTAGATGCTGATTTCGAGAATACCGTTATTGACCTCAACAAATGCATTCTCCCAGTTGGCTTCCGATGTTGATTCTGTCGTAACCGATTTTGACCCCAACAGTTAGCCCTCCAGCTCATCAGAACAGTGAAGTTCTTGCGAGCATTTTAAGCATATTGGATGAATTAGGCGGAATCAGACGTCTGAAGCCTAAAGGTGAAAAAGTGAATCCTTTCTTCTATTAGTATGTGGAGTGGTTTTACAAACTCTTCATTTGTATATTTCCACAAAAAAATTTATGAATCAAAATATTTCCTCCTTTCTTTCATTCCTTTGGTAAAAAGAAAGCTATGTGTTTGGAGAGAGAGGTTTCCTCAAAGTCTCGTGATGAACGTCCCGTCCCCGATGATTCCATCTCGCAACACAATGATGCTGTGCCAAAGGTCGAATTGTCAGCCTACTCTGTCGAGCCTGAATAAGCTGAAGCGTACTGGGTGGCCAGGGGAGACGTGAAGCCCCCCAGACCAGGTACGTGGGCCTTGCCTCGGTTTCGTGCCAACCCCGTAGAGGGTTGTCCCAGAAAAAGATGTCTGAATGGTCTGAATGCCATTTGGAGCCATTGCCGAGTTCATGAATCGGTCGAGTTTTGTCTTCCGGAGGCAGAAAAAGTTGCTGAGCTTCCACCCGATGGTTACTTTATGTGTTACGAGGTGTTCCTGACGCAATGCCATTTGTGGTTTCCTATTCCGGAGGTCATAGCGCGATTTCTCGATTGTTCTAAGATATCGATTGGTGAAATAAAACTGTGTGGCTTGCAGCACATTGTCGGGATTCTTGTGGTGAGTTACGAGTTGGGTATAACTCTTGATGCCAAAGACCTCGACGCTTTGCTTAAACCAGTCGGGAAATTGTCAATAATTCAGTTGAGACCCCGGTTGGGGATGACGATCATAAGCGAATTCGTGTCAAACTACCATGAATGGCGGAAACACTTCTTTTTCGTCCTTGTTGACGATGCGTCTGTAGATGAAAACAGCCTCTCCGTCTTTAGGACTAGATGGAGTATGAAAGGTATCCTTGATCACGCATATCCCTTTTTCTCCTTTCTTTACCCCTCCCCCTTTTTTTGTTTCGGTGGATTTTGATCTTAAATACGTTTTGCTTACATTTTATTCTCAGAGACCAATCTTTTCCCTTCGATTCCGGAAGGTCTGGATACCATCCGAGACTTGCTTCGCGGTCGCCCGTGTTTTTGGGGAACGTTTAACCCAAAGAGGGTTTGTCATGCTGTTTCTCTCTACCGTTCGTTGTACCAGCCAGATCTACCGGTTGAGGAAGGATTGAAGGTGTAATAACCCTCACGAGCCATGAATTTTTGGTCGATAAAATTTCCGATCGACCAGTTCGGAGTTGGTCGACCAGATTTAAAAATAAATCGACCCGATGAATTAATGTCTCAACGGGACTGTCATATGGTCGAAAGGACTTCCTTTGATAGTTTTAATCGAGTGTTAATTATTATGTTCGAGTTATATATAAGCTGGACGAGTTTATCCCAAAGCAAACCAAGAACCAATGGACGGTAAACATTTGATCGAAAACTGATCTCAAATACTTTCAGCTGCTTGTGATTCATGTGCATGTCATGTGCTATCTGGCTTCTTGCTTCCTTTTTGACCTGGACATGTGATTTGCACCTTCCTGCTTGCTTGCTTCTGTAGTAAATGGCACATGACAATCACAAGCTACTTGCTTACCTGCTTGCAGCTTTCTTCATGGGAAGGAAAAGTTCAGCTGCTTGTGATGAAGCATGTCTCCAGCTGTCAACTCTCAGCCTTGCTTTGTGCTAAGTAAACCCTAAGATGAAGAAACCTTTTCTTGTTTAAAATACCTCCTTCTCTCCTCTTGGGCGACCTGGAACAGAAGCAAAAACCAGAAAGAAACACAGAAAAATCAGAGAAAGAGAAGAGAAAATCTGGCAGAAAAATTCAGAGAAATATTCTGGAAAAATCAGTGACTAACCTAGAGCATGGCTAACCCTTCTCACCCTATCCTGTCTTGAATCAGTGAAGTATGTTGTATTTAAGATCTGAAGGTTAGTCGTGAGTTCATCTTTGAGTTGAGAGCACCCATGTGTTCAGCCTTTGATTTTAATCGGTAAGGATTTGTGATTTTGATCAGATCAGTTTTGGTAAAGCTCAGTGTCTGGATTAAACCCTAAGCTCTGTTGTGATCATGAACCAATCATGAGTTTCTTTTGTCTAAAGGTTAAGGAGTGAGCATCCTGAAGAAAGATTGGAACCGAATTCATCTAGTTTGAGTAAAACTGGTAAGTCTTGGAAACTTAATGCTGAATCAGTTTTTGGTTAGAACCGACTGGCTGTGTTGCTGAGCTTCATGTCATGATCAGTTTCTCTTATCCCCTGTTAAGTTTAGCTCTTTCTTAGCTTGTGGTCGAGTTTTTCTTCAAGCTGTTCATTTGATCTAATGCTCCTTGGTCCGAACTGATGGATGAATCTTTGTGTTCAACCGGTTCTGTTTTAGGTCAAAAGTTGAAGGAAGTTGTTTCATCACATCAGCTCTTTCCATGTGATTGCTAGCTCTCTTGTTGGCTGTAAAGTTTGTAGAACCAGTCCGGAGTACCCTTGTGCCCTTTTTCCTTTTCGGTTTGAGTTCAGATGGTTGAAGAGGGTTGTAGGATCAACAAGATTCTTTCTTGTGGACGTTCTGAATCAGAAGTGAAGTGGAGTGTGATTAGCTTGAGCTCGAGTCTAGTTTTCCTTAGCCAATCTCATGGATTCAAAGGTGAGTCTAGATAGATGAATGATGAGTTATGAGTTAGTGTTGCTTGAGTAAAATAAATGATTATTGTTGATAGATAAGTAAATCTCTTGATCTATATTAAACTGTGAAGTGTTTATTTATTATAAACACTTGAGAAATATTATGAATTATTATTTGAGGTTTATCCCGAGCCTTAGTACTTGTTCTCAAGTACTAATATATAAATTTAAAATTATGAATCATGTTAAGTCTTATTGTATACTCACTCTCCCTAAAGTTCCCGCATTACCGTGAATTGGTCCTGCGATATGGAACAAGGTCACGAAGACACGATGATGGGGTCGCACCCTGGAGACCGTGTAACTGCATGCAGCGTTAGATGTTCGATCTTCGAATATCTGATTGAGATGATGGTTATATTTATTTTTCCCGCTAGGCTCGGTTAGCCTTGGTGGTTTTCCGGGTTTAGCATATATATATATATATGTGAGTGAATGGCGGGTAACATGGAGGTGATGTTCAAGATATAATTCACATTGATGGAATGATAGGCCTTATATATAATAATAATTATGGAATATATTTCCACTGCATTCAAATGGTGTCGACTGCTCGGGATATTATTAATATGTGTTGGGGGTGCGGGATTAGACTCACTGAGTAAACTAGTTACTCATGACTCATTTGTGATGCAGGTAACTTGTAGGAGGGAGACCTTTACTCTAGGACGGGAAGGAACAGCATTAGCCAGCGGTAGTTTTATTATCCTTGCAAAGTAGTTTTGATATACCCTATGTATAAATTTTGTTGACCGAAAACCTCGAGGTTAATCATTAATATTTTGTAAGATGCTTTTGAAAGAATATTATATAATGTATTAAAGAATGTTTCTTTAAGTACGAGTTCCATATGATATTAGTCCTTGTCCGGACGAACTAACTATCGGATACTCAGTCGGGTTGAAAAGCCTTGGTCGATATCCGGTAGGACCGTCGGTGTTCTCAAATTGCTAGTCCAAGGTGATCGGAATTTTTCCGTGAACCTCGGGTCGGCTTTAAGGGAACATCGACCGTGTCATTTCCGGTCATCTACGATCGGGGGTGTCACAAAGGTGGTATCAGAGCATGGTTATACGATGCTTTAATGGGACTTGTTTCAAATGTTTTTCGAGTCAAAATGAGTCGCAAGGATAACTAGGATATGCTGGCTGGTTCCTTCATCTTAGGATAGATAGTCATGGGTAGTTACCTTACCGTGTTCTTTCATAGCAGATGCACCAAGACAAGCTCAACGGACTCGATAATATTTTCCGATATTGATCTAGACACCTTGGGTTTGGTATCGTCATGCTTTTCCTACCGTGCTTTTGGGTTCCAGTATGGATTTAATTCATAGAGGTATATATTGGACAGCATAGACCCACTGAATGCATCACCGGACTCATGTGTTATCGATGTCAAGGCGACGTTGTTTGGAATGATCTGGGTTAGGGCGATTTGACTGCTCATGATCACCAAGATGGACTTCTTCTTCCGAGTGCTCAAGTTTTTCCATCTTATGCTGAGACGTACCAGAACCAGAGCCGTACAAGCATGATTGATTCAGCATTTGTTTCAAGCTTAGCGTGGTGGAAGAGATAGTTTGAGTATAGTACAAGACGATGGATGCAGCAGCACCATTCTGTTCTAACAAGACATCTTGAAGTTTCTGAAGAGGATAAAGACGTTGGGACCACAAGATATCAAGGAATAATTAAACCGTTCGACGTACACTTTGGATTGAGATTTCAAATACAACAATGGAGGCAGACGACAGACGTAGCCCATTGTTACGAGGATTTCAAAAAGGATATGGATGCATTATCAAGAAGGATGCAGTGAGTTAGTCGTTAAGCGTCAAGCATTATTTTGGGAATGTTAGTCCAAGTTAGACAGATTTCTCTTAAGAGTTCAAGATGGAGTGTTTCTACCCAAATCATGAGACCGATTGGAGATTCCACTTATGGAGTGACCACAATGAGATGTTTCTGCCAGAAGGTTGAGGTCGAGTGAATCTGATTCACCTATTTTGGTTTGGAGGATGAGCCAAAGATCATAAGGACGTTCTTTGGGGACTTATCCCAAATAATTGAAGTAACTAAAGATTGTAGTGCTTAATAGCTTTGAGGAGATAGGATAGTATGACATGTATGTTAAGAAAGCTGTTACTGCCAAGGAAGATTCTTCGTGCCATTTGGACAGTCTTAAGGCTATCAGGTTCAGATCGAAGGTCAGTTTCAGGTAAGGAATCAAGGAAGTCGATGGCGATTACTTTTGTTGGACGTTTCATCAGATCAAGACCGAAGACCTTGAGTTGTTGTAGTTGTGGCTAGCAAGGACAGTATGATCGTGATTGTTCAAGAGTGGATAAAATCCTAGATCGTTTATGTCATTTGCACTTTGGTCATTTCTCTGGAGAGTAAGGATGTTTTTCTACCATTTCCCCATGAAGTTACCCGATGCCTATTACCTATACCTAGGGTACCAGTTGTTGAACTAGTTCGCGTTTCCCTACCATTAGTCCCGACCCAAGTGTTAGGCTATTTGGGTAGAGCCTACATTTTAGAATTTTTGGACCGTCAAAACTCCTGAAAGGTCCAATCACAGGTTTGCTTCTTATTCCATTGTGAGTTGCGTGCTCTAAAAAAAATAATAAAAAATAAAAATAAAAATAATTAAAAAAAAAAATAAAATAAAATAAATAAAATTATGAATGATTGAATAAATAAGTGAACGTGTGATCAAGGTTTCATAAGAGAGACTATGCATATGGACATAATTTTCCGCCCATATTGTGTTTAAATCGGGAACAACACATAGTTGTAGTTCCCGGGTAGTGTCATTGTTTTAGGGAGGATTCACTTTGGTGAATTCAAGTATACCGTTCTTATTCGTGGAAGTATTGGCTGCCATTTAGAATTATGGTATGCCTTCGTATGCCATCCCCATTCCTTAGTACTTCCATTAGAGCGGTTTGTTTCTATCTTGAGTGAGACTGGCTTTCTAGTTACCGAGCTCAATTAAGAAGTTGTTGAGGAAAGAATTCTTTGGAAGAAGACCAGTCACCGTTGGCTTACAGTGGTATTATACTAAGTGTTGGAGCATCACTTGTATCAGTCTGGAGAGTTGATTTCCTTTTGGGAAGAGGTGAAGTAGTGTATTCCATTATTCAGATCACTGGGAAAGTAGAAGATCAAAAGAAGCAGAGTATATAGGACCGTACGATAATCAGGGAATTAAAATATTTTTTTAATTTGATGGAAGGATTGTCGATATCTAGAAGTAACATGTTCAGTATATGTGCTGAACCTGGATTCACTGCAATAGCTTCGGGATCGTGCCAAGTGGTTCTTGCTGAGTTAAAGTAGCAATTAGAAGATTTGTATGAAAAAAAAAGGTTTCGTTTGATTTAGTTCTTTGACATGGAGTGTACCCATGTTAGTGGTAAGAAGAAGAAGTAGACTTTGCAGTTATGTTTGAATATAGTTAATTCAAGGAAGTGACCATCAGGGTCAAGTATCAAGTTCTAGAATTGAAGAGTGGTTAAGATCGGTCGCAAGGTGCAATTTTATTTCAAGGATGTTTGATGGACGCTTCAAGATTAAGTAAATGTTGCTGCTGGTAATTGGAAGTTAAATTCTTAAGACAGTGAGTGTTAGAACAAAGAGTTTATGCATAATTAGAAAAGAGCGCTACTATTACAGAATGGTCGTGTCCAATCTCTGCTATCGAGATTGGAATTTCTTTGGATTAGCTGGTTACCATAAGAATTTTGTTTAAGGATTTGTAACCATATAAAACCGCTGAGGTGATCGATTGAAAAAGGCGTTACCCTGTAATAGAGTAAAAAGGATTGAAGAAGTATGCAACCAGTTAGAGAAAGACCTGATGTCTACGTCTATCTTAGCTATGCATGATCCTAGCAGTAAAATACTGATGTATGGACGCATCATGTGTTGGTTTAGGTGAATGCTAATGCAACACGATATGGTAATCGTTTATGCATCAAAGGAGCTAAAGAAGCATAAGGTAAATTATCCGATGCACGAGCTGAAGTTGGCTGCGTTTTTGTTTGGACATTAAATTTCGCAACCATTTTAGTATGGAGAAACGATGCAAGTGTTCAATGATCAATGAAGCCATATGAAAAAGCAAATGCAGTTGTTTATGCTTAGAAGAGAGGAAATTCGTGTCAATATTGAAAAGGATCTCAAGAATCATGAAGCGAAATTTGGAGTGATTTATTGGCTGCCGTTATAAGGAGAGAGTGAATAGTCTTCAAGATTGCAAGTAGTACTCAAGATGGCTTACTTGTTTATATCTGAGGAAGTCAACTGAAGAATGAGAACTTAAGGAAAACATGTAAGGGATTTAATGAAGAGAATTTCAGAGAATAGTATGAGAATGGTACCATGTACAAATTCAGTAAAAGGACACGTGAGAGAAGGAACCCAAGTCCTACCTGATGTTAAGCAGGCTGATTGAAAAAGCGATGTTAAGTGAACTCCGAGGGAGATTGATGAATGAAAGAAAATGTATGACCATAACGCAAATGGAAATGCCAAGGTTGTTAAAATATCAGAGGATGTATCAATACAGAAAGTCTAGAGTGGACGTACAACACTACTGAATTGGTGAATAAAGCTTGAATAGATGGACTTGTTGGATTTGTTGGATAGAATAGAGAATTAAGAAAGCAATGGAACTAGACTTGGCAATGGGAAACATCAGAGAGATTGAGTTGTTCAAGAGATTATGAAGAGGGTGTCAGATAGATTAGAGTTGTATAGAAGCTTAAGGGAATTTATTCTGGGAATGGGTGAGTGTGTGTATTTGAGAGTAGCACCCTTGGTCTGAATCATGTTAGCGTGATTGATCGTGCATGTTCTTGTTTGATTGTTGCACGGTTAATCAGGTTGACATCGACAAGACCCGAGATGTTACCTTCACGTATGGCACATCACCTAACGTTCCACATTTTATGTTGTTGATATAAGAGAAAGGCAGATAGGAAGATTTCATATTGATGGTACTAATAGACTCAAGGCTGTCAAACGAACTATGTAAACCGCAGTGAAGAGAGTTGTGTTGCAGTAACGCATTTGTTTCTTCTTTAAGGTGTTTGCTCAAAAAAAGAAAGGATTGTTTGTAAGAGTTGGGGAAAATCGGCAATCTGATATATTGATCTGTAGCGAGAAATAAAATTTTTGGTTTTTTTTGAATTGTACCTGGGATTTTCAAAAATTTCTCGACAATAAAGACTTCTTTATAAATTCATAATTTTTCTATCATTCCGCAAAGAAACACAATGTCGTACATCATTACACGAGCAAAACAATTTTCGTGCCATCCTAGAAAAGGAAACTCGCTAAAAATCATTCTACCTCAAATCGGATCAACTCTAGACCATCCTATCTCGGTCGAATCATCGATTCCCAATCAAAGCACGAGATCCTGGTTCCATACGCACAAAACGTTACTTACCCAAAGTGAGTTCTCAAAAAAAAATAGGCGATACATCGTCTTAATTTTCGAGAATACACCCCCAATCCCTTCGCAACTACAAAACACTCGGCAATTGATCCCGCCGAGCATCCTAGCCGTCTTAAACAAAAGCACCCAGATCCGTCCTAAGGACATACCCTCTCACATCCAACTAGGATAAACAACACACAAAAAAAGTAATCCGAAATATTGGTCAGCACTTTCGGGAGACTTAAAAATTGTCCCTGAAGAGATTCTCGACTCCGACCAGAAAAGTCGTATAAGCCGAGAACCTATCACGGACTTTAAATCGGAACGGAGTCAGGTTAAAATTGAAGCAGGAAAAACGAAATCCGATTAGTCATCGCAAAGCCTTAAACGAAAAGTAAACCTAGGTTTTTCCCTAAACCCAGCACACTGGTCTCTAACTTCTCAAGACATGATATCAAAAAGATACGAGATCCTAAAAGCATGTCTCTTCGTCTGTATCAAAACGTTCCCAAAAAAAAATCCTCAAAAACAACGAACAGTGCGATCCGCAAAAAAGGGAGGAAGTCGAGATGACAACTCGAGTTTTCTTTCTACACTAAACAAATCCCAAATATCTAAGAACACCAATTCTTCATAAACAAGCACTTTTCGAATAAAAGTTAGTAAAAGACATGGATTCTAGGCAACACTCGGCCAGTCCCGCTACATACGGCCACAATTGTCTGAAAGACAAACAAGATAAAAACGTGAAATATTACAGAAGAGGGCATTTCCGAATCAGTCGCAACCTTGCGATTACTCATCAAGATAAAAACGAAACACGCGGTCATTGATCTGCCAACAAATAGTCGTTGACATCCAGAGGAGCCGTCGGCTGATTAACCTCGCCTGTCTCATCGTCATTCCCCACCTCGGCCTCCACTGTGTCTGGAGAAACAGGAATCGGGTCCATTGTTCCCAAATCCTCTCTTCGGTCTGAGAAATCGCAAAGTCCCTATCCATCTCGTTTGTACGCCCGGTCTTACTCGCATATCTGGCACCGAACGAATAACCAGGGGCCTGCGTCAGGAATAGACCGCCCACAGCACCACAACGTTCGCGATTATCTTAGAATTCCTTATAACCCTTCGTAAGTTCCTCGAATTGATCCGAGAACTTTTCACGACGAGTCCTCATGACTTCGGCCATTTCCCTCTTCCCTCGCCTATAAGCGCGACGAACCTCAGTCGCGACCGAATCCCTCTCGCGGCGACGAGAACTTTCCAACTCATCTCTTAGACGAGCAATCTCATTGTTGGTTGCCTCAACCTTAAACTGAGCCATACGTGCTTCCTGCCAGCTCGCATTAAGTGCTCGGTTCATCATAAGGAAGCCCTGGAAAGTATCAAAAAGTCAGAAAAACTCATCGTCAAAAGAAAATGACAAGAACTTACCCCGTTGACTATCCTCGACACCTGGGTAAACTCCAGGGTCTCGCTGGAACCACTTGTGCCCAGAGGATAGTCAAACTAAGCGGCTCGTCGAAATCGCCTTAACCGCCATTGTCCCTACCTACTTGACTATTTAGGTAGTCTCTTAGTATATTGTCGGCGGAGCAACGCTCATTATCCGCTTCATCCTCAACAACGAAGTGTTTGTCCTTCTGAGTCTTCGGTCTTTCTTCTCTTGTGCGAACCGCACGCAGAACAAATAAACCGATGGACGCCTTCTGTGACACCCCCGATCGTAGATGACTGGAAATGACACGGTCGATGATCCCTTAAAGCCGACCCGAGGTTCACGGAAAAATTCCGACCACCTTGGACTAGCAATTTGAGAACACAGACGGTCCTACCGGATATCGACCAAGGCTTTTCAACCCGACTGAGTATCCGATAGTTAGTTCATCCGGACAAGGACTAATATCATATGGAACTCGTACTTAAAGAAACATTCTTTAATACATTATATAATATTCTTTCAAAAGCATCTTACAAAATATTAATGATTAACCTCGAGGTTTTCGGTCAGCAAAATTTATACATAGGGTATATCAAAACTACTTTGCAAGGATAATAAAACTACCGCTGGCTAATGCTGTTCCTTCACGTCCTAGAGTAAAGGTCTCCCTCCTACAAGTTACCTGCATCACAAATGAGTCATGAGTAACTAGTTTATCCAGTGAGTCTAATCCCGCACCCCCAACACATATTAATAATATCCCGAGCAGTCGACACCATTTGAATGCAGTGGAAATATATTCCATAATTATTATTATATATAAGGCCTATCATTCCATCAATGTGAATTATATCTTGAACATCACCTCCATGTTACCCGCCATTCACTCACATATATATATATATATGCTAAACCCGGAAAACCACCAAGGCTAACCGAGCCTAGCGGGAAAAATAAATATAACCATCATCTCAATCAGATATTCGAAGATCGAACATCTAACGCTGCATGCAGTTACACGGTCTCCAGGGTGCGACCCCATCATCGTGTCTTCGTGACCTTGTTCCATATCGCAAGACCAATTCACGGTAATGCGGGAACTTTAGGGAGAGTGAGTATACAATAAGACTTAACATGATTCATAATTTTAAATTTATATATTAGTACTTGAGAACAAGTACTAAGGCTCGGGATAAACCTCAAATAATAATTCATAATATTTCTCAACTGTTTATAATAAATAAACACTTCACAGTTTAATATAGATCAAGAGATTTACTTATCTATCAACCATAATCATTTATTTTACTCAAGCAACACTAACTCATAACTCATCATTCATCTATCTAGACTCACCTTTGAATCCATGAGATTGGCTAAGGAAAACTAGACTCGAGCTCAAGCTAATCACACTCCACTTCACTTCTGATTCAGAACGTCCACAAGAAAGAATCTTGTTGATCCTACAACCCTCTTCAACCATCTGAACTCAAACCGAAAAGGAAAAAGGGCACAAGGGTACTCCGGACTGGTTCTACAAAATTTACAGCCAACAAGAGAGCTAGCAATCACATGGAAAGAGCTGATGTGATGAAACAACTTCCTTCAACTTTTGACCTAAAACAGAACCGGTTGAACACAAAGATTCATCCATCAGTTCGGACCAAGGAGCATTAGATCAAATGAACAGCTTGAAGAAAAACTCGACCACAAGCTAAGAAAGAGCTAAACTTAACAGGGGATAAGAGAAACTGATCATGACATGAAGCTCAGCAACACAGCCAGTCGGTTCTAACCAAAAACTGATTCAGCATTAAGTTTCCAAGACTTACCAGTTTTACTCAAACTAGATGAATTCGGTTCCAATCTTTCTTCAGGATGCTCACTCCTTAACCTTTAGACAAAAGAAACTCATGATTGGTTCATGATCACAACAGAGCTTAGGGTTTAATCCAGACACTGAGCTTTACCAAAACTGATCTGATCAAAATCACAAATCCTTACCGATTAAAATCAAAGGCTGAACACATGGGTGCTCTCAACTCAAAGATGAACTCACGACTAACCTTCAGATCTTAAATACAACATACTTCACTGATTCAAGACAGGATAGGGTGATAAGGGTTAGCCATGCTCTAGGTTAGTCACTGATTTTTCCAGAATATTTCTCTGATTTTTTTCTGCCAGATTTTCTCTTCTCTTTCTCTGATTTTTCTGTGTTTCTTTCTGGTTTTTGCTTCTGTTCCAGGTCGCCCAAGAGGAGAGAAGGAGGTATTTTAAACAAGAAAAGGTTTCTTCATCTTAGGGTTTACTTAGCACAAAGCAAGGCTGAGAGTTGACAGCTGGAGACATGCTTCATCACAAGCAGCTGAACTTTTCCTTCCCATGAAGAAAGCTGCAAGCAGGTAAGCAAGTAGCTTGTGATTGTCATGTGCCATTTACTACAGAAGCAAGCAAGCAGGAAGGTGCAAATCACATGTCCAGGTCAAAAAGGAAGCAAGAAGCCAGACAGCACATGACATGCACATGAATCACAAGCAGCTGAAAGTATTCGAGATCAGTTTTCGATCAAATGTTTTCCGTCCATTGGTTCTTGGTTTTCTTTGGGATAAACTCGTCCAGCTAATATATAACTCGAACATAATAATTAACACTCGATTAAAACTATCAAAGGAAGTCCTTTCGACCATATGACAGTCCCGTTGAGACATTAATTCATCGGGTCGATTTATTTTTAAATCTGGTCGACCAACTCCGAACTGGTCGATCGGAAATTTTATCGACCAAAAATTCATGGCTCGTGAGGGTTATTACATTCTTCCCCCCTCAAAAGAATTCGTCCCCGAATTCTCAAAACATAGTTTTACACACTTTACTGGACAATGGAGTCTCTGAACTTATACTCATCTGCTTGCGTCAAAACAACTGATGGTTGGTTTCCCCCAAATACTTGAACTTACAAAAAATTTCTGATTCTCGAATCTTCTAATGTGACGTTCATCTATCCACAAAGGACCTTTAGGATAGGCGAGACCGGATTGCAAGTTCTCTATTTTCTGGGCTCTATCATACTTGAGTCTTATATTTTCTTACACAACATCAATACTTAATATAATGGATGCATAAGCATATCTGCAAGAATCTCTGTTCTATAGACAACCTTTCCAACTCTGATAAACTCACTACTCGGTACAGATCAATATATCAGATTGCCGATTTTCCCCAACTCTTACAAACAATCCTTTCTTTTTTTGAGCAAACACCTTAAAGAAGAAACAAATGCGTTACTGCAACACAACTCTCTTCACTGCGGTTTACATAGTTCGTTTGACAGCCTTGAGTCTATTAGTACCATCAATATGAAATCTTCCTATCTGCCTTTCTCTTATATCAACAACATAAAATGTGGAACGTTAGGTGATGTGCCATACGTGAAGGTAACATCTCGGGTCTTGTCGATGTCAACCTGATTAACCGTGCAACAATCAAACAAGAACATGCACGATCAATCACGCTAACATGATTCAGACCAAGGGTGCTACTCTCAAATACACACACTCACCCATTCCCAGAATAAATTCCCTTAAGCTTCTATACAACTCTAATCTATCTGACACCCTCTTCATAATCTCTTGAACAACTCAATCTCTCTGATGTTTCCCATTGCCAAGTCTAGTTCCATTGCTTTCTTAATTCTCTATTCTATCCAACAAATCCAACAAGTCCATCTATTCAAGCTTTATTCACCAATTCAGTAGTCTTGTACGTCGACTCTAGACTTTCTGTATTGATACATCCTCTGATATCTTAACAACCTTGGCATTTCCATTTGCGTTATGGTCATACATTTTCTTTCATTCATCAATCTCCCTCGGAGTTCACTTAACATCGCTTTTTCAATCAGCCTGCTTAACATCAGGTAGGACTTGGGTTCCTTCTCTCACGTGTCCTTTTACTGAATTTGTACATGGTACCATTCTCATACTATTCTCTGAAATTCTCTTCATTAAATCCCTTACATGTTTTCCTTAAGTTCTCATTCTTCAGTTGACTTCCTCAGATATAAACAAGTAAGCCATCTTGAGTACTACTTGCAATCTTGAAGACTATTCACTCTCTCCTTATAACGGCAGCCAATAAATCACTCCAAATTTCGCTTCATGATTCTTGAGATCCTTTTCAATATTGACATGAAATTTCCTCTCTTCTAAGCATAAACAACTGCATTTGCTTTTTCATATGGCTTCATTGATCATTGAACACTTGCATCGTTTCTCCATACTAAAATGGTTGCGAAATTTAATGTCCAAACAAAAACGCAGCCAACTTCAGCTCGTGCATCGGATAATTTACCTTATGCTTCTTTAGCTCCTTTGATGCATAAACGATTACCATATCGTGTTGCATTAGCATTCACCTAAACCAAACATGATGCGTCCATACATCAGTATTTGACTGCTTAGGATCATGCATAGCTAAGATAGACGTAGACATCAGGTCTTTCTCTAACTGGTTGCATACTTCTTCAATCCTTTTTTCTCTATTACAGGGTAACGCCTTTTTCAATCGATCACCTCAGCGGTTTTATATGGTTACAAATCCTTAAACAAAATTCTTATGGTAACCAGCTAATCCAAAGAAATTCCAATTCGATAGCAGAGATTGGACACGACCATTCTGTAATAGTAGCGCTCTTTTCTAATTATGCATAAACTCTTTGTTCTGACACTCACTGTCTTAAGAATTTAACTTCCAATTACCAGCAGCAACATTTACTTAATCTTGAAGCGTCCATCGAACATCCTTGAAATAAAATTGCACCTTGCGACCGATCTTAACCACTCTTCAATTCTAGAACTTGATACTTGACCCTGATGGTCACTTCCTTGAATTAACTATATTCAAACATAACTGCAAAGTCTAGTTCTTCTTGTTACCACTAACATGGGTACACTCCATGTCAAAGAACTAAATCAAACGAAACCTTTTTTTTTCCATACAAATCTTCTAATTGCTACTTTAACTCAGCCAGAACCACTTGGCACGATCCCGAAGCTATTGCAGTGAATCCAGGTTCAGCACATATACTGAACATGTTACTTCTAGATATCGACAAACCTTCTATCAAACTAAAAAAATATTTTAATTCCCTGATTATCGTACGGTCCTATATACTCTGCTTCTTTTGATCTTCTACTTTCCCAGTGATCTGAATAATGGAATACACTACTTCACCTCTTCCCAAAAGGAAATCAACTCTCCAGACTGATACAAGTGATGCTCCAACACTTAGTATAATACCACTGTAAGCCAACGGTGACTGGTCTTCTTCCAAAGAATTCTTTCCTCAACAACTTCTTAATTGAGCTCGGTAACTAGAAAGCCAATCTCACTCAAGATAGAAACAAACCGCTCTAATGGAAGTACTAAGGAATGGGGATGGCATACGAAGGCATACCATAATTCTAAATGGCAGCCAATACTTCCACGAATAAGAACGGTATACTTGAATTCACCAAAGTGAATCCTCCCTAAAACAATGACACTACCCGGGAACTACAACTATGTGTTGTTCCCGATTCAAACACAATATGGGCGGAAAATTCTGTCCATATGCATAGTCTCTCTTATGAAACCTTGATCACCCGTTCACTTACTTATTCAATCATTCATAATTTTATTTATTTTATTTTATTTTTTAATTATTATTATTATTATTTTTATTTATTTATTTTTTTAAAGCACGCAACTCACAATGGAATAAGAAGCAAACCTGTGATTGGACCTTTCAGGAGTTTTGACGGTCCAAGAAATTCTAAAATGTAGGCTCTCCCCAAATAGCCTAACACTTGGGTCGGGACTAATGGTAGGGAAACGCGAACAAGTTCAACAACTGGTACCCTAGGTATAGGTAATAGGCATCGGGTAACTTCATGGGGAAATGGTAGAAAAACATCCTTACTCTTCAGAGAAATGACCAAAGTGCAAATGACATAAACGATCTAGGATTTTATCCACTCTTGAACAATCACGATCATAGTGTCCTTGCTAGCCACAACTACAACAACTCAAGGTTTTCGGTCTTGATCTGATGAAACGTCTAACAAAACTAATCGCCATCGACTTCCTTGATTCCTTACTTGAAACTGACCTTCGATCTGAACCTGATAGCCTTAAGACTGTCCAAATGGCACGAAGAATCTTCCTTGGCAGTAACAGCTTTCTTAACATACATGTCATACTATCCTATCTCCTCAAAGCTATTAAGCACTACAATCTTTAGTTACTTCAATTATTTGGGATAAGTCCCCAAAGAACGTCCTTATGATCTTTGGCTCATCCTCCAAACCAAAATAGGTGAATCAGATTCACTCGACCTCAACCTTCTGGCAGAAACATCTCATTGTGCTCACTCCATAAGTGGAATCTCCAATCGGTCTCATGATTTGGGTAGAAACACTCCATCTTGAACTCTTAAGAGAAATCTGTCTAACTTGGACTAACATTCCCAAAATAATGCTTGACGCTTAACGACTAACTCACTGCATCCTTCTTGATAATGCATCCATATCCTTTTTGAAATCCTCGTAACAATGGGCTACGTTTGTCGTCTGCCTCCATTGTTGTATTTGAAATCTCAATCCAAAGTGTACGTCGAACGGTTTAATTATTCCTCGATATCTTGTGGTCCCAACGTCTTTATCCTCTTCAGAAACTTCAAGATGTCTTGTTAGAACAGAATGGTGCTGCTGCATCCATCGTCTTTTACTATACTCAAACTATCTCTTCCACCACGCTAAGCTTGAAACAAATGCTGAATCAATCATGCTTGTACGGCTCTGGTTCTGGTACGTCTCAGCATAAGATGGAAAAACTTGAGCACTCGGAAGAAGAAGTCCATCTTGGTGATCATGAGCAGTCAAATCGCCTAACCTAGATCATTCCAAACAACGTCGCCTTGACATCGATAACACATGAGTCCGGTGATGCATTCAGTGGGTCTATGCTGTCCAATATATACCTCTATGAATTAAATCCATACTGGAACCCAAAAGCACGGTAGGAAAAGCATGACGATACCAAACCCAAGGTGTCTAGATCAATATCGGAAAATATTATCGAGTCCGTTGAGCTTGTCTTGGTGCATCTGCTATGAAAGAACACGGTAAGGTAACTACCCATGACTATCTATCCTAAGATGAAGGAACCAGCCAGCATATCCTAGTTATCCTTGCGACTCATTTTGACTCGAAAAACATTTGAAACAAGTCCCATTAAAACATCGTATAACCATGCTCTGATACCACCTTTGTGACACCCCTGATCTTAGATGACCGGAAATGACATGGTCGTTGTTCCCTTAAAGCCGACCCGAGGTTCACGGAAAAATTCCGATCACCTTGGACTAGCAATTTGAGAACACCGACGGTCCTACCGGATATCGACCAAGGCTTTTCAACCCGACTGAGTATCCGATAGTTAGTTCGTCCTGAATGTGGAAATATACGAGTGTTTGTATATGTACCCACTCCCCCCTATTTTTTTGAGAGGGGATAGATGAACTCGTCTTTTGACGAGCTGCCTATGTACCTCTTTCGAGGATCAAGCCATCTTATAGTTCTTTTTGTTTGGGCGAGTCTGTTTACTCGGCCGTTGTGTCTGTGTCGACTGCATCAGTTGCTGGGTCGATGTCTTCTGTTGGACTTGTCTTCTTTGGTAGGATGGGCGTGTCGGGAACTAGAACTGGTTTTTCGCTGGCCGTTGCTAGAACCGACGGTGCAGGGTCGTCCTTCCCAGAAGTAATTTCGGCTGATGCCTAGGCTATCCTCGGGCGCTTGGAATTTGTTATTGCAGTTTTCGTGATTTGTCTTAGCTTGTGTTCGGCCAGGAAGCAGCGTCTCGTCTGCTTCTAGCAGCACCAAATTATGGGAATCCCATTGTGAGTTGGAAACTTAATGCCTAGGTGGTAAATTCATGGGACTGCCTTCATGGCGTTTAGCATGGCGTGCCCATGATGACATTGTAGATGGTTGGTTGGTCAATGACCGCGAAATCGACAATCTTGGTGACTTCTTTTGCTGCCACAAGTAATTTGATAGATCCGAGGGTCATTGATGTTATGCCAGAGAAACCGGTTAGCGGCTTAGGTGATGGTATAACTTCGCCTAACTCGATGTTCATCCGTGTAAGAGTGTCATGAAATGACGGTTACTGTGCTTCCGGTGTCTATGCGAACCCTAGCGACCTCAAGATCTCTTATCACGAGATCGATTACGAGTGGGTCACAGTGTGGCTGATCGATTCCTCTGGCTTCTTCTTCATCAAAAATGATTACTTCTTTCGGAGTGTCATTGATCGTGGGGAAGATTGTCGAATTCGCGCTTGTCTCGGCTTTGCGTTGATAAGCTTTGATTGCCGAGACAGTGTCGCTGCAGAATTGTGATTCTCCGGTGATCATGTTTACCCTGCGACGGTTGATGTCGTTGCCCTTATCATCCTGCCTTCTTCCGCGATTTTCTCCCGATTGGTCCCCTTGGGAAGGTTTCTCCGTTTGAGGAGTTATGTTGTTTTTTGGGGGTGATCTGAGTCGCAGATGAGATCCTTCACGCTGGAGACTCCTGATAGTTCTTCGGAGAGCAGTTTTGCGGCCAATCTTGCGCCGAGAACTTTTCAGTTAATGGTTGAGTGTCCGCGCGTTTGGTGAAAATCGCAAAAGGCATTTTCGTCGTAACTTGGATTTCAGATCCACGTATTACCCGCCGTGTGTCCTTGCTCTGATCTGGGGTTTATAATGTAGCTATGCGCTCCCTTCGTTTATTCGTCTCTGTGTTGGGTGTTTCGGTCGGTGCTAGGTGTTTTCTTATTTTAATTTCTGATCTGACCCCGGATCCTTTGACGCATTCTTTGTTGGCTTCTAATTGGGACAAGACCCTCGTCTCTTCTTTGATGATAATGTAATCTGTGGCTTTGTGAAGCGTGTCTTGGATCATGCACAGCTTTTCCAAAGTTATCCACTTCCTCAACTTCGACTTGAACCAGAGCGTTTTTCAAAGTGCGTATATCGCGACTTTTTCGCTTATCTCGATGACTCTAGCCATGACGGTTTTAAACCATTTTATGAAGTGGTTGAGAGTTTCGTCCTCTCCCTTGGACAAGCTCCAAAGGTCCACATCGGAGGTTTCTCGATCTATGAACATCGAGTATTGTTTGAGGAATTCTGAGGCGATTGGCGGAAGCTTCCAATGGAGTTTCGCCTGAGGTGAGAGAACCATTCTATCGCTGCTCCACGAAGGTTCTCTACGAAGAGGCGGCACTCACCAGCATCTCTCTCATTTTCTCTGAATCTAGCTCTACCCATCCCGACCTGAAAAGCATGTAGGTGAGCCTTAGGATCATTAGTTCCGTCGTATGGCATCACCTTGACCTTCCCAGGATCCGAAACCCCAATTCCGGTGATACGAGTAGTAAAGGGGGTTTTACGAGCTTCTTCGAGCAGTAGATCGATCTCAGGTGCGGTGCTAGTAGCGTGGTGGATTTGGGACTTCGCCGCGCTGACTTCAGAAACCGTTTTCATGCGATCATCACGGTTTTCAGAACTCTTGCTAGCAGATTTCCGACTTTGTCGGCGGTTGCTGCGAGTTCTCCGAGTTTTCTCCTCGGCTAGATCTTCCTGTTCTTTCCAGAAGATGGCTTCTTCTTCTTCGTTCACAGGGTTGTCAAACTGGGATTCGTCTCGAGCTGCTCGACTTCTTGTGCGGTGCAGATGTATGTCTGCGTCTTCGTCTGTAGGTTCGGGCTGACTGCTAGATTCCACGTTCACATGTTCGACTTCTCCTACTTCTTTATCTTCTTCAATAGGAGGAAGGTATCCCAGGTTTTTACATGTAGGCGCGGGGGTGACTTCGTCAGGGTTTTTTCCAGACAGTTTACCTTGCGCGTTATTGGACCGGTCTAAGGCGTTGCGAAGTTCAGTCTTCTTCGACGGATTCGGGCTGTTCCCCATGGAAAGATGGCCATGTTCCTTTCTATGAGGGTTTCAACCTGTTTAGCGAGAGAATTCCTGACCAAATTTTTTTTCTAACCGACTTCATCTCAAAAGTTGCAAACATCTTCTTCACCTCCTCAACGTTGCGGTGTTTGCGTCGGCGTTGACCGCAGTTACATTCGTCACTGGAGTTTTTTCAACGTTCTCTTCGACGATGTTATCGTCACGATACTGTTGGTTGTTGATATCTGACATGTTTCGATTGAGCGTTATTGGATGAGAGTTAGATTGATCAGTACCCCCCCCCTCCTTCTAGCGCCAAACTGTGGGAACCAAAATTCGCACCGTCGATTTCCGTTGAATTAGGAACGTGGGGTAAACCCTAGTTTCCCAGAGGTCCTTGATGTCTGCTAAACCACACCCCAATCAATAAGAATACAAAATATGAAAAACAAAGTAAGAATCAAAATGAGAGCAAATAGAAGTCTTATTCCGAATTTGCGCATGAGCGTTTAACACAGGATGGAGCTTAGGCTATGAGAGCTGTCAGCGAGATCCCTAGTTCTAATAACCTAAGACTGCAAAACCCTAGTTGAATCGCAGCTCGAATAACAAAAACGGAAAGTTGCCTAAATGCTCTAAGTGCTAAGCTATGTTTGCTCTGAGTAGAGATTTTCCTGTGTCCTCTACATTATCACCCTTGAAGTCCTTATATACTCCTTTAGAGGCGATTTTCTCTTTCCCCTTATGCCCTTGGTCGAATTTATCCCTTCACAAAAGTATTCTTTTTTTCCTCGATCTTCATGATTATCTTCGGAAACTTAACATTTATCCTTTCCTGCAAAATAAAAGAATAACCATCACAAAATTTGGGCTTTACTTCAGATAAAATCGCGAGTGGGACTTTAGCCAAGCTTTAGACCTAATCGGGCCATTTTCTGACTTAGACGTTTCTACAATTTTATCGAAATAACATTGCTAAGACGACGTCGTTAGAGAGTTAGGATCTTTCGTATGGGACTTGTGTCTCTAGGTGTTTAGTTAACCTTTATAGTTTCATATGATCGACCCGATCCTTTCTCAAGAAAACTAGTTCTTTCGGTAAAGTTCCAATGTCAATCCCGATCGAGACTGAACAAAGATAAGTTCGATCAAGTATCGAAAGAGGGAGTTTAACGATGAAGAGGTGAAACTGAATTGATTTGATCCAACAGGCCAAACGAGCGAGTCGGATTGCTCGTGCCATCTAACTTGCCCATTCAGCGAGTTCGCCTTGTCCAACTTGGCATACGGGGGAGTTGGTCGTGTTCAACCTACCAAATCGCCTGTATGGCGAGTTGGTCGTTCCGTGCTGACCAACTCGCCCGTATGGCGAGTTGGCCTTTTCTAACTTTCCATATGGGCGTGTTGGTCTATCCGTGCTCACCAACTCTGCCGTATGGCAAGTTTGCTTTGTCCAACTCGCCATACGGGCGAGTTGGTCAATCCGTTCTGTCAAACTCGTCCATATGGCGAGTTGGACAGTCCAACTCGCCATACAGGCGAGTTGGTCAATCCGTGTTACTTTCTTTCGAGTTTTGGACCAGAGACTTTTGTTAAGTCTATTTCGAGACTGCATTCGTATAGAAACACAATTTTAGATAATGATTTCGAGAATACCGTTTTTGACCCCAAAAACGCATTCTCTCGGTACGTTTTCGACGTTGATTCTGTCGTAGCCGATTTGACCCCAACATTTATTCATTAAGATGAGATTACAAATATATAGAGTACAGGTTACAAGGATTTTCAGAATCAAAGGATGGAACTTGTGGTTTATGAGAGGTGATGAAGTGCATAATTTGAAATTTAGGCAAGGAGAGCCACTCAAGTTGTATCTAGCATCTTTGACCAGATGCTGGTTACTTTCCAGCTGTTCCAGCCTGTCATGGCCTATCCTCTCTTCCTTTCCCATAGATTTATAAGGGTAACTACCCAAGGATAGGCGCATGGTAAATTCTTCCGTTACCCAGATGGTTATCTTACCATTTTACTGTCCCAACCATTCTTCTCGTATTCTTTGATACCTTAACCTCAGATATGTACCTCAACTTAACAGAAGGATCCATCGATAATTTCCATGATCTCTCTACGGCGTTCTTGAAGCACTATGTTATGTTCACCCGGGACAGAGCTTCAATTTCTGATTTCTGATCTACGTTATGTTCACCGAGAGTATCAAAGATTACATGGAGCGATTCAAGCAAGTGGTCTCGAAGGTTCACGTTACCAACAAAACCGTGGTAGAAGCTCTGCGACATACGTTGTGGATAAATTCTGAGTTCAGAAGAAACCTATATTCGCATACCACTGTTTCCCTATAAGCGAGGATTCGACACCCAGCAAAATACGTCAAAGCAAACAGCAGCGAAGTGAACAGATGCGCCTCTCGAACCACGGCAGCATATACCAACGCCAAATCTGGCAAGAAAAAGATCATCCTATATGCCGTAGCCGGGGATGACTCGCCAGGCACCGCAGTCATCGTCCGTGAACCAGGTTGGAACGTCTGGGAAAGAGACGCGGATGGGAAGGTTATTCCCCCACGTACAGCGTCATCCAACAATCCGACATCCCCCTTCGACGAGAACAAGTACGGAGACTACCATAAAGTCAAGGGTCACGACACCAACGAATATAAACAATTGCATGAACTCTTGCTCGCGGCCTTCACCAGCGGCAAATCGAACATCGAGCCCGCCAAGAAAAACCATCGAAGAGCAAGAAGAGCTGGACCAAGAGTAAAGAAAAGAAAAAGAAACCCTAGAGCAGGCACAACATGGAACTTTCACGAAGAGCCAAGGTGACCTTCTCCCGGCGGGATGGTAACTCGTCTTCCGATGACGACACACCAAAATCTCGTAGAAAGATCTTCACAATACTCGCTGGCCCTCCGTACCCGTCCTCCGACAAATAACCGCCAGAGGAAGACCTCCGAAACCTGCTCAAACGAAAAGCCCAAGCCAGCCCACCGAGTCCCGGAGCGACTAATCACTCCCATTAGCCCTTTGATTTACGAGAAAAATTCGAGCGAACTACAGGACATAACCCTTTAATCACCAACATTGGAAGTTATCCCGAGCATGCCGACTTGCGAGCAAAACTCAACTCCAAAGTTATTGAGTTGCGCGCTAAATTGAACTCCTGAGCCCCGACCTATGTGTCAAGCTTAACAGTTTCCGCAGTAAGTAGGATATCACGACGGACGACCGACATCCATCCATTCCATCGACCACACCAACGACAGACTAGCAAGAACAACTGAACCATAAAAAGGAGTCCAGACTGAACTTCGTTATGGGTGGGTCCCCACCCTGCAACAATTCGGTCCGATCCGGCAAACAGTTTTGTTGCAGCGCCATCGCAGCAAGAAATTGGCCAATCATTCCAGGGAATGATCCGCAGATCACTTTCTCCGCAACAGAGGTGGCCAAAGTTCACACTCCGCACAACGATCCCCTCCTCGTCGAACTAGGAGTTGGAGACTGCGGAGTGAGTAAAATACTAATTGACACTGGAAGCTCAGTCGACCACATCTTCAAAGGTGACTCGAGAAAATGGGTATTGATCCCAGCAGCGTCAAGCGTTCCAGCAAGGCGCTTATGGGCTTCAACGGATCATCTAAAAAAGTGCTGGGAACAATCCGACTCAGTGTATCTGCCCAGGGAGTGACCAGAAACGTTAAGTTTTCCATCATCAATGTCTGCGAACCATGTAAAGTAATCCTCAGAACCCCTTGGATCCATTCAATGAAAGTTATACCCCTCGACCTATCATCAGTGCATTAAGATCCTTGGATACGATGGTCGTATCCTCACGCTTTGCGGCGACCATAGGAAAGCCCGCGACCTCCTGGTGAATGAAGTCAAAGCTCGGCAGTCAAATCCCCACATAAATATAGTGGCCAGAGCAATGGAACCACTTTACCCGCTCAAAAAATAAATCGCCGAGGTCTTCAGTGACGGCGAAGATTCGAGGAAAACGATTCGAGTAGGGGCTTACTTGGTCGACGATCACAAGGACCGAATCGTCTCCTTCCTCAAGGAAAATATCTCGACCTTCGCCTGGGTAATGACAGACATGCAAGGAATCAACCCGTCCGTTACAGTGCACGAACTTAACGTTGACCCCACTTTTAAGCCCATCCAAAAGAAGCAGAGAAAACTTGACCCCGAGCACGCTAGAGCAGTAAATGACAAGGTTGACCACCTATTCTCCGCCCGTTCCATTACCGAAGTATGATATCCCGAGTGGATCGCCAACCTGGCGTGTATGCGTAGATTTTGCCGATCTGAACAAAACATATCCAAATGATAGCTTTCCATTGCCGCAAATTTACCGATTGGTTGAATCCACTGCTCGAAACGAATTGCTCAGCTTCATGGATGCCTTTTACAGATACAACCAGATCATGATGCATCCCAAAAATAGAAAGAAAATGGCCTTCACCACTGATCGCGGGATATTGCTATAAAGTAATGTCGTTTGGCCTCAAAAATGCTGGCACAACTTAGCAATGACTCGTCAATAGGATGTTCGCCGCTCAAATCGGAGTCACGATGGAGGTTTACATCGATGATATGCTGGTCAAATCATTACATGCGAGTGATCACCTTGGAAACTTGAAGCAATGCTTTCTCATCCTTAACAAATACGGATAAAACTAAACCCAGCAAAATGCACATTTGGAGTGATGTCTGGCGAGTTCCTCGGGCACATGATCACAGCTGGGTATTGAGGCAAACCCAAAGCAAATATCTGCAATCCTCGAGCTCCCACGACCGAAGAATAGCAGGGAAGTACAACGACTGACCGGTCGCATAGCCTCTCTCAATCGGTTCATCTCCAGATTGACCGAGAAATTCCTTCCCTTTTTCGACCTCATAATAGGTAACTAGAGATTCGTCTAAGACGACAAGTGCAAGGATGCCTTTGCCCGACTCAAGTCATACCTGAAGCCCCCGCTGGTACTAACGAAACTAGAAGAAGGTGATATCCGCTATCTTTATATCGCTGTATCACCTACTGCCGTCAGCAGCGTCCTCGTGAGGAACGATAAAGGCGAGCAAAAGCCTATACTATACAGCAGCAAACGAATGGTGGACGTAGAAACTCGCTACTCAACATTGGAAAAAGTGGGTATTTCCATAATCACATCAGCTAGGAAACTCCAAAGTTGCTTCCAATCACACTCGATTGTTGTCTTGACAGATCAACCCCTACGAACTATAATGGAAAACACGAATAAACTAGGGCAACTTTCGAAATGCACCGTCGAGTTAAGCGAGCACGATATCACTTATAAAAATAGATCGGCCGCAAAGTCACAAGTCCTCGCCGACTTCTTAGTTGAACTGGCACCTGAGCTTGAGTGAGACTTAATCCTGCCAAATAGTAAGTGGGTACTACAAGTGGATGGTTCATTCACAACTAAGGGTTTGGGAGCAGGTGTCTAGCTTCAATCACCTACCGGCGAGCTTATTCGTCAATTATTCCGACTGGACTTCAAGGAATCCAACAATGAAGCAGAGCACGAACCCCTTATCAATGGACTTCAGTTGGCTATAGCTGACGGCGCTAAGCGAGCTGACGCCTACTATGATTCCAACTTGTTGCTAATCATTTCAACGGGGAGTATGATGCAAAAAAACGATCGAATGGAGGCATATCTAAAGGTGGTCTAAAGACTAACAGGTACTTTCGAGCACTTCGCCCTTACTAAGGTTCCTCGCGGGGATAACGTATGTGCGGACGCACTCGCAGCACTTGGTAGCAAACATAAAGATCAAGTACGACGCACTATATCGATCCATCCTATTGACCGCCCCAGTATCGCAGCAACCTCTGACGAGGAGGCAATAATAGCCAGCAGTCTCTTGGTATCAATCGTCCCTACGAAGCAAAACAAAACATACTAGTGAACCCCCTTCATTCAGTACATCGCCGATTGGACTCTTCCATCCGACAACTGGGAACCCGGCGACTAATAGCACGTAGCGTGAAGTACGTTCTCATGAACGAAAAGCTTTTTCGATGGACAACAAACAAAGTCCTCCTCACCTGCATCAACGGGGAAGAAACCTACCTCGTGATGGCCGAAATCCACGACGAGGTAGCTGGAAACCGTTTCGGCGTGTGAGCTCTAGTCCTCAAAGCCAAAGGTCTCAGTTACTACTAACCAACTATTGTCAAAGATTTTGAGAAGTACGCTCGAACATCCGACAAGTTCTGACGACACACACCCAATATACACAGTCCCACCGAGCTCCTGTGTACAACCGCGGCACCTTACCCATTAATGCGTTGGGCAATGGACATAATCGGGCCCCTCCCTAGCTTGCGGCAACGTTGTTTCATGCTCTTCATGACAGATTACTTCAAGAAATGGGTGAATGCAGAGTCGTTCGTTCGGATAACAGAGAAAGAATTCCAGAACTTCGTGAGGAAATATATCATCTGTCGTTATGGTTTTCCATACGAAATAGTCACTGACAATGACTCGCAGTTCATTCAGAACAATTTCCATGGTTTCTGCGATCGGTGGAAATAAGGTTAAACACATCTACCCCACGATACCCGCAACGTAATGGCCAGGCCAAATCAACGAACAAAATCATTATCGACGATATTTAAAAAGAAACTCGATTTTAAAAAGGGCCATTGGGACAATGAGTTAGATGGAGTCTTATGACCACATCGTACGACAGCATGAGGTGCGACCGGCCTTACACCCTTCTCTCTTGCCTACGGTGTCGAAGCAATATCTACAGCCGAAGTTAATATCAGCAGCTTGCGACTAGAAAAAATGCCCATGAACGACAGCGTCAACCGCGATATGTTGCTCGACACAATCAATGACATAGAAGAACTGTGCGATCAGGCGCTGCTCCGGATCCAAAACTACCAGCACCTGGCTGCAAGTTACTATAAAAAGAAAGTCCATGCCTGACCACTATCCCTCAACGATCTCGTCCTACGCAAAGTATTCAAAAACACTCAAGAATTGGGAGCGAGCAAACTAGGAATGAATGGGGAAGGACCTTAGAAGATCATTGAAGTCGTCCAGCCAGGAGTATACAAACTCGAAACCTCTTCGGGAGAGCGGGTACCAAGATATTGGAATCCCACCAACCTTCGAAATACTATTACTAGACCATAAAAGAAAGCCGAGAAAATGAGAATCCATTCACTTTTGCTCGCCAAAAAAAATGAGCAAATGACAATCCAGGCACTTTTGTTCGATCCATAGAACTACGAGAGGCTTGATTCCCCCCAACGGGATACTTAGGAAACCTTCGCAAAAGGTTCAACCACAACAACACCAAATAAAAATCAAAAACACCTGGCAAACGAAGAATCGGGTGAAAAATTGCCCATTCTTCTCGACTCAACTCCCTACCGGAGAATTGTCAAGAAGTGAACAAACGATTATATACTGATCAAATACTCTGTCGATTATTCGCACCGATTCCCAACCGGGAACTCGATCAATTCACGGCCAGTTAAAACTTCCAATGATCTTATAGGAACGGTCTGGCCAACCAAACACCTACCTAGATCACTTTGCAAGTCCAATTATTGGTCGCATCAATTAAGGACTTAAGCGTTTTGGCCTCAGCATATTACTAAGTCAAACCCAGTGATCAGGAATCGACCACAAAATGCGAGCAGAACGTCGTCCGCTTTAGTTCTTCAAGGGTCATTGAACAGATCGAAGCAAAAGTTTACGGAATCGTCAAAAAGGGAAAAATAAGCAAGGAAATCTGATTGATTCATATTCAAGGTGGGAAGGCGCAAATGTTACAAGAAACTGCCAAGTAAGAAAGTAAAAAAAAGGGGGAAAAGAGATAAAAAAACAACAAACAGATTATTTACAACTCGGCCTCCCCTCCTTTGGCAGTCTGCTCGACTGGTCGCCTCTCGATCACCTGCCTAGAAGTTTGGACCCGAGCTGCATCATCTGTAGCCTTGACACTCTCAACTTGACCGTCAGTCCGACTATCAGAGGCAGACCCATTGCTGACATCTTTGTTCAACAAACGGCTAGGTATCCAAGATTGATCACGATAGAGGGATCAATCAGATCTCTGTTCGTCCCAATTGGTCCACCCCGGGTATGGGGCAGTGATCACGAACATAGACGGAAGGATCAAAGGAGATAGCTTGAGAAGCTCTTCCGGAATGTCCCTGGTCTTGGTCTCGTCCACTGCCTGCTGGAATTCAGCCTCCCTCACGGATAAAGAGGACAGGACGACGTCAAGAACTTGCAGTCCCTTCTGCTCCTTCAACATTTGAGGCAGTCCCGCGCCCCCTTGGTCCGGCTGAGGTATAGGCGTTTCTCTTCGTAAACGGTTCGTCGGGTCATGTACGCGTGGATACCCTCAAAGCGCTTTGAACACTTACTAGAGATAGCGGTCACGACCCTGGCTCGCTCTTTAGTGATCTCATGGACGCGGAACTCCTTGAGGTGGTTAATTTCCTGCTCTCTCGAGGCAGTACTCTCGCCATTCCTTCACTCGAGTTCCTCAATTCGAGACCAAGTTCTCTCCAACTCGACGATTAACGCCTCTGTCTTCGCCATTTGGGCTTTTTAACGAGCGGCCCATCGGTCACTCCCCCCGATCGCCTTCTTCGACACCTCAAGAAACTCAGCCCCTTTTCTCTGGCTGAAGGTGTCCTTGATCGCCTTATATGACTTGCACTGACCTGGAACCGAGCATATCTCCAAAGAAAAATTTGAAGTCGTCTGGAAGTGCTGACCAAAATTTCGGATTTCTTTTATAGCACGCTATTATCCTTGTGTCATATGTCTGAGAGGTATCTCTATGGGAGGAGATGTCTTAGTCTGTTTAGGATGTTTAGAGTTTGTTATGATCAGAAACGAACATGATGGTAAGTTTTTACCGTCTAAGGTTGATCCTTGGTGAATGATGTGTGTTTGGGAAGGAGTTTATGTGTATGAATTTTTTGCCTTCCACGATGGTGTTTTTATAGAGGAGGGTATTTTTGTCGAAAATAGTTCTTCAGGCGTCTGCGACGTCTCGCAATGCTGAAGATTGATTTTTCTTTCATATTCTGTATTTCTTTCTTGAAATGTTCGCGGGCTTAAATATCTTTTACGGTGCCGCAAGTTTTTTTTTTAATCTTAGGGCAGAGAAACGATTTTTGTTTGCGAATGTTCGAAGCCAAAACTGTTGTTTCTGTTTTTTATGTTAAATTGTTAGATTTGTGATCGAGGGATCAGAACCAAGGGATCACGTGAATTTCTCCCTGGGAGTAAGCTTATTCCTTCACTGTGCTACCCTCCGAGGTTTTATGGATGATACGTATAGCTCTAGGTGTTTCGTTACGAGGTTTTCCTTATATGTCGCTTGTATGAATAAAATGTTGCAGGCTTAAATTGAGTTGTATAACATATAGAACTTCGTCAATTTATTCAAGAAGTTCAAGTTTTTTGTTAACTGTTTGGTTCTTAGGTCTGAGTCTTGTTGTAAAGACTTTATTGTATGATTTCCATTTGTGGGCTATACGATAATTTTGCGTAATTTTCACTTGGCATTTTTAGAAGAATCGCAGATTGTCGTTTTTGCCGTTAAGTGTTTTGATAAAGAGGTGGTCGCTCAAATGTTCTGGCTTGGCATGAAGGTTGTGTTCAGCCGCATAGTCGACGACGATTCTGGTAAAAAATTAGACCATGGAACTTTCGTGTTAATATTAAGGTCAAGTTAGTTTATAATTGTCCTTAAAGGGGATGCCAAATTTTGTTTTGGGATTTAACAGAAGGCGTAACTTGCCGAGGATGTAGCAGATGTCCTTGTTATGGCAAATGGATCAGTAAAATTATTTGGACAACATAAGTAGCCATCGATCGACTCACAAGTCACAGTTTGGGAACCGAAATTCACACCTTTGATTTCCGTAAATTAAGGAAAAGCCAAGAGGACCCGACTTCTGCGTAAACACACGAAAAGGAAGAAGAAAGAGATAACAGAATATCGAAAGTAAGTTGCACAGAGGTGTTTTATTGATTGATAGAAACAAAGCTACAGGATTCTCCGAAGAGCAAAACGAGTATAACCTAGCTAACCAAGAGAATCTCAGAACAGACATGGAGAAAGATCTAAGTAAAGTTTCTAGTATGCAGCCGTCTATATTCTAAATTCTCCTAATCTAGCAGAGTTATTCTCGGTCTAAGTGTTCGGGTCACATGCCTTTAATTTTAGCTCCCCTTATATGACTCTGGGTCGGTTTCCCTTTCCTTTTTTGCCCCTAGGTCAAGTTTATCGCTTAGCGGAAATATTACTTTTTATCTCGATCTTTATCATTATCTTGGAAACTTGACATTTATCTTCCAATTTCGCGAGATTTATCTCATTCTGCTAGTAAAGATACACCTTCA
The DNA here is from genome assembly GCA_905132885.1 of Moricandia moricandioides. Lineage (NCBI taxonomy): Eukaryota > Viridiplantae > Streptophyta > Magnoliopsida > Brassicales > Brassicaceae > Moricandia > Moricandia moricandioides. The sequence continues at coordinate 259,144 of CAJHQQ010000187.1, forward strand.
TGACATTGTTGGGCTAAATTTTGTATAAAATCGCAAGTGGGTCTTTAGCCGCATTCTAGGCCTCTTTTGGTCGTATTTCAGCTTAAACGTTTTTACATTTTCTTCGAAAGAACGTTTAGTGATACGACGCCGCGTTAGCTAGGAAATTCACAATTCTCGTATAGTTTAGACAATTTTGGTCTAAAGTTAACCGTTTCGTTTCTATGACAACCATGAAATTCATCCGGGAAAATGAGTCTTCGCGGTTCTTGCCATAAAGTCCCAACGATAGCTCCGATCGAGACAAAACGAGGGGTGGATCCGCCCAGGTTCAATGGAAGGCATAGGATCTGGTTTATGTTTGGTCCAACTCGCCAAATGGGCGAGTTGACCATCTTGGTCGGCCAACTCGCCCGTTGTGGTCGGTCCAACCCACCGAATGGGCGAGTTGACCGTCGTGGTCGGCCTAACTCGCCCGTTCGGCGAGTTGGACTGGTCCAACGCCCATTCAGCAAGTTGACCGTCACGGTCGGCCCAACTTGCCCATTGTGCTTGGCCTTACTCGCCCGTTTGGCGAGTTGGACTGTTCCGACTCCACCAAACGGGAGAGTCGGATGATGGAGACCCATGGTTGTTTTGTTTTTTTGATTATTCGGGATATGTTTGCTTGGGGACTCATAATATCAATTTGTTATGCAAAACTTGATTCCGTCCTTTCCCGCCATTCTTTCCTTCGAAATATTATCTCTTTTTTCTAAAGAAGACTTTTTCCGGGAAGTTTCAGGCTTTAATTCTGTCGTAACCGATTTTGACCCCAACAGTTAGCCCCCCATCTCGTTAGAATTGATTTGTTCTTGCGAGCGATATAGAAGAGTCGGGTAAGTTAGGCGCAATCCAATGTCTGAAAATCCGGGGGAAACAGCGAATTTTCTTTTTGAAAAATTCTTTTTTTTTAAATTTTAATGCGGAAAAATTCCTTCATGTTTTGTTTCTCCTATAAGTATTGAGCTTCTATTCTCCATTCTCTCCTCATTCTCTCAAATTCCGAAATCTTCTCTGCACTCTTTAAAAAATTCTCCCACCAAGATCTCTTCTTCCAGCAACGCTCGTAATAGTAGTGATGTCGAGTTGAGCAATGCCGTCGGCGCAAGTCCGTCAGACCCTTCTGCCACCGGGGCCGTTCCAGCTTACATTGCAGAGTTTCTTTCCATTCAGAGTAATTTGGCCCGTCGCGAGGCTGAGGAGATTGTGAACGCCACATGTGGTGCGTCTTCGAAACCTGCGACTCCGGCCGATGCCATGTCCCCGAGGTTTCCCCCGTACGTGATGCCGTTCCTGCCGAAGGAGTGGTCGCTAAGGACGAATCAGCACCTGAAGTCGGGGTCCAGCCAACAGGTTCTTCTATGACTCCGGTTCATGTCATTGATGTAGAACCGGTTCACGAGTCGATGCCTCCTCCCCAGTTAAGGGAGTAACCGTCTTAGGGTTGCCTGATCCTAGCACGATCAAAGGTGTTGTGCCTTCGAGTCGCAAAAGGACCTGTGCTAACCCTGACGCCGCTAGGAAGAGGAGGTGCACCAAGGATTCCGGGACTGGTCCTGTGATGGTGCCCGGTTAAGACCTGACATCACGACACCGTTCAAAGGTTTGTTTTGATAAATATAAGAAAAATTTCCGGCCCTTTTAGCACGTGTACATTGACCATTTCTTGGCTGCCACTTTTTCATTGTCTCGCAGTTTGTTTCGTTGATCGATGGGATGATCAGCGAGTGTGGGTCAGAGGCCGAGCGTCTTGCTAAGGAGTTAGCGGATTCACGAGAGGAATCCCCGCATCTTGAGGGGAACTTGAAGGTTATCGAGGATGCTTATTCCCTTGAAGTAACTCGATTTGAGTCTCGGAATTGGTGAACTCGAGCGGGACCTCGGGAAGAATGGTAGCTCTTTTCTTAAGGAAAAAGTGGCGAAGGCGGCCAAGTCCTTGGATTTTTGCCGACTAAGGCGTAAAGTCAAGATCAGGGAGGGATCGACGATTTGCGCGATTGAAGAGGCTCAGAAAGTCATGCGTTCCAAGTTCCAGACCCGCTTGGCAAAGATCGCTTACTCCCTCGACTCCATGGTGACCGTCCATGTCAAGGACTTGGCTCTGGCAGGCATCGAATGAGGGATGAGCGAGGTCCAGTTTTTTTCTGGTGAAGCACATCCATCAGAACGGGCCGAGGAGACTAAGCTTTTTGCTCGTAAAGCGGAGTTAGCGGATGCGGAGAGATACTTTGATTCAATCATTTCTAGCCTGAAGTCCGAGTGTGTCTTTCCCATTTTCTTAGGCGACCCTGAGGGTCAGGATTATTTAGTCGAGGAGGATGGAGATGGTGCGGTTCCGAAATCAGAAGGGGTGACTGGAAAAAAGCGAGGTTCTGTATGCGGACGATGATATAGTTTATAATCTTATGTGAGACTTTATTTGTTTTTGTTCCGGCCAAGCGTGGTCGTGTTTTGTTTCGGGACTAGCCGCTTGTGGCTTTGAATCTCCGTCACTTCTGTGACTTTTAAATGAATTTCATTTGCATTTTCAAGAACTTATCAAGAATTTAAGTAGGTGTCGAGGGAAGAATGTGAGTTTTCATCTCGTACTAACTCTAGGTGAAGAGCTATATTTTCAGTTTATTTCGAGGGTTTCCTGTAGTGCATAAGCTTGCGAGATTTCTGACGACGCTTGAATATTGGCCAAGAGGCAGGTTTTGGTATCTCGTATTATGGTGGGTGCTTGATACTATGCCTAGAGATGTTAGAGACCAGTGTGCTGGGTTTAGGGAAAGACCTAGGTCTAATAATGGTTTTAGGGGGTGCAATGATTACTTCGACTTACGTTTCCCTTCTTGTTTTTGAGATGATTCCATCCCGCTTTAAAGTACGCGAGATTTTATCGGCTTAGGTGACTTGTATGGTCGGAATCCAGCATCTCTTCGTGGGCAATTTTTAAGTCTCCGGAAAGTGCTGACCAAAATTTTGAATTTTTTTATAGAGCTATTACCCTTGTGTCGGTCGTTCCAGAGCTATCTCTACGAGATGGCTTAGTCTGTTTAGGACGTAGGACATTAAGAGTTGTTCCAGAGCTATCTCTAGATATTAGCGTTTTTGATTCTTCGCTAAGGATACATGTTAATAAGGTGTATGTGTTTTATAATCGTGGAAGGATTGTTTCTAAAGTGAGCATTCCTTTTCAGAAATTTTGACGAAAAAGGAATCCTTCGAGCGTTAGCGACGTCTCGTTGTGTCGAAGGTTGAATTTTTATGTCATTTTTAAGTGAAGCGAGTTGCGAGATGGAGTGTTCCGGTGATAAACGGATTTTAGGTGGTTTTCGGCCGCATTATCTTAATCAAGTTTTGAAAATATCGAGTCTGGGAGCGTATATTTTGAACTTTTGGGAGTATACGAGTATACCTATATGTACCCAATCCCCCACCCTTTTTGATGAGGGGGGGGGGGTGACAGCTGAGCTCGGCCTGCGACGAATTGCCTACGTACCCTCTTCCGAGATCAAGCCGTCTTGTAATTCAGTTTGAAGCATTGTATAGCGGTCTACTGATCCAGTGCTAGTACTTCTTCGGGTGCATTGCGTTCCAAGTTCTTTGAATCTTGATGTCCTGCATGTTCGAATTTTTGTATGTGCCTGGTCGGACTACTTTTATGACTTTGTAAGGTGCTTCGTAGTTTATTCCGAGTTTTCCTGCGTTTCGCTCAGCGGTGTTCTGAAAAACTTTTCGTAGGACTAGGTCACCTTCTTTGAATCTACGGCTGCGTATGTTGGAGTTAGAGTACTTTGCAGCCGCCTGCTGATAGTTCTGAATTTGTATGAGGGTCTGGCCTTGACGTTCGTTGATTAGATCAAGCTCATCAAGCAACATTAGATTGTTCGAACCCTCTCGTTTTGGGAGCGATCATCTGCGTACTCCGGGAAATTCAATTTTCGCTGGGATCATACATTCTGCTCCGTATACGAGGGCGAATGGAGTTTCTCCTATTGTGCGTCTCATAGTCGTGCAGTGTGACCATAAGACTCCTTTGAGTTCTTCAGCACATATACCCTTTTTGGCGTCCAAACGTTTTTATGTCCATCAAGGATGGTATTATTAGTAGTTTTTGCTTGGCTGTTGCAATGCATGTATCTAGGGGTTGATTTGGTCAGTCAGATGTTGTTGACCAAGACGTATCGCACGGATTGGGTCATAACCTTTCGAGCCGCCCATTTGTCTGTTGGTAATTTCCCGTCGGCGATGTATGCAAGTATTGTCTCTATCCAAGGTTTGTCGAATCCGTACTCGGATTGTTTAGAGTCTTGTGTTGTCGGGATATCAACTTCGTCGGCGTTGTCGTCGGGCGAATCAATTAGGTTTATGACGATAGGCAGCCTGATGCTAGGATGCTCTATGAATTCCACATCAATTACTCTGCTCATACCTGGATCCGAGCTGGGTGCTAAGGCGGCCAAGGCGTCAGCCTGGGCGTTTTCGGCATGGGGAATCCGGGTAAGAGCGAATTGATTGAAACTTTGAGCCAAGGTCTGGACGAGTTTTAAATAAGTGTCCATCCTTTCGTCACTTGCTTCATATTCTCTGCTGTATTGACTTGCCACAAGTTGGGAATCGCAGTAGGTGTGGATGTTGTGTATCTTTAGACCGTGGGCCAATCATAAACCAGCAATCAAGGCTTCGTACTCGGCCTCGTTGTTCGAGGCGTGGAAAATTAGTCATAATGACTGTTCTAGCACTTCCCTTGTCGGTGCCGTGAGTCTGATCCCGGTTTTGGAGCCTTGTTTAGACGAGGATCTATCAGCATAGAGGGTCCAAGTTGAGTCAGGCTCCTGCAGGGAGTTCTCGCACTCCTCGGTCAATTCGAATTTCTTGTTCTCTTTCAAAGTATCATAGAAAGGTAAACTTTTTCGTTGATCGTGAGATAAATCAGTTAAGAGCTGCTACCATGACTGTCAATCTCTGCAACTCTCGTTTTGTTCTCGGATATGTCATCTCGATCAGAGAAGTGATTTGTTTTGGGTTGGCCTCGATCCCCCGGTAGGTGACGAGATATCCCAGGAATTCTCCTGATTCTACCGTGAACCTACACTTTGCGGAGTTCAGTTTCATATTGTGGAGGCTCAACTTTTCAAAGCATTCTTGGTGGTGGGTGATATGGGCCTGCTCTTCTAGAGATTTTACGAGCATATAATTGTTGAGCAGAGGTGTTTCATTGATAGAGGAAGTCTGAAGAAGTGAAGAAGAACTGGAATTTGAGTGTCCGTACAAGGATGTACAGAAAAACCGTACAGGCCGTACAACTCGCCGACCTGGATGATCATTATCGAAAGTTACCCGAGGTAAATGTAACTCGACCAGAAGTTACATTTACCACTTACCACTCTGGTTCTGGCTCGACACAAAGATAAGGAAGCGCGGTTGACAGGCTGGCTCATGTGTCTAGGAAAGGAAGAGAATCAGGTCAAGATACCTTTGGCATCTCACGTGTGAAGGATCTCGACCAAGTATTTGAATTAGGCGCCTTCCCGGGCCTTGACTTCACATGCTTAGTCTTCTATCCGTTGTAACCTTATCCTAGTGCTACCCTAATCCTTCCTCTATATATTGTAAACTCTGTCGAGTAATAATAATTAGACAGTTCATAATCCTCTCTTAGACTCCTACACATGATTACATTTTAGACTTGTTTTTGGTTAAACCTTCTTCCTAATCTCTAGACTATCAACAAACATAAGATTATCCCAAACATTGTATGGTATCAAAGCCAAGTTCCTCATAATCTGGGTTTGATTCACGCCATTACTCAAGACTTTTAGATCTCATACTTTGTTCAAGACAATCAAGATGGAAAACAACAACGCTGTGGTTCCGGTTACACTCAAGGGAGGAAACTACCTCATATGGTCTCGGTTGGTGAAGACTGCGGTTTGTTGGGACATATCGTGTCTCGTGAATCTCCAAAACTCATTACTGAGGATTAAAATGATGAGGAGGATCTCACAAGCGAGGAGGACAAGTGGTTACAAAAGTCATGCTGGTTATGTCTATTCTCCTAAGCTCGTTGGATCCCTTTATATTGGAGGCATATATATACAGTGAGAAGGCAAAAGACCTTTGGGATACACTCATGAAGGTGTATGGGGACATCTCAAACCTGAGTAGGGCGTTTGAGGTGAAGAGGGAAATCAACAATCTGGAGTTTATAAGGCACTTGGGAAAGTTTAGAAATTTGTGGTCGGAGTTGGAGATGTTGAGGCCAAACACTACTGACCAAGATGAGCTGAATGAGAGAAGAGAGCAAGATAAGGTCTTTAGAGTCTTTCTGACCCTAAATCCCATTTACAATGATCTGATCAAGCATATACTTAGGGCTGGAAAACTTCCGGATCTAGAGGATGTATGAGCCCAAATTCAGAAAGAGCAAGGGTCTCTTGGACTCTTTGGAGGTAAAGTAGAGCTCTCTCTTGCCAATCAAGTTGAAGTTCCTCAAGCAAACAGAGTCATGCACAACCGGTTTGAAGAAAGGCACTTCAATGGAACATGTGATCATTGTAAGAGGCATGGACACAAGAAGAGTCAGTGCTGGATATTACATCCACACTTGAAGCCGGCTAAGATCATGAAGGTCAGATGCAAGAGCTCACCTCTCCTATGGAACCAGTGAGCAACATGGGACAAGTGCTGCGAGTACCTCAAAGCAGATCAACGAAGGAGATAAACGAGAGATGGTGGCCATGTCAACACAAACCACTCAAACACGTAACCAGAGGTTCAATGAAAATGACTTGATTGGGAGATCAGACATTGATGCCCTAATCAAGATCTTCAAGGACAATGGTAACACCCTTGGGTATTCTTTTGATGCATCCCTGGTTAGAACTGGTATTCTTGATCACTCTAGGGCTGAGTATGACCAAAATAATCATCTAGATCAGTTTAGGATTGCACTTGAACCGGCTAGAAGTTGTCAGTCACATAATGCTTTGATAATTCACTCTGGTGCATCCCATCATATGATTTGTGATCTTCGACTTATTAAAGATATTGAATCTGCTCATGGTCATGTTTTGATAGCTAATGGTGAGAAGGTCCTAATTAAGGGAGTAGGTAATCTAGAATTGTTTGGTAAAGAATCTAGGGCCTTCTACATGCCTACTTCACTTCAAACTTGCTATCTGTGAAAAAGTGTACTTCTGACTTACAATGCAGTGTCATCTTTAGTCCAAATGATGTGAAGTTTCAGGCTATTGAGAGCAAGAGACTAATTGGGAGATGAGTAACCAAGGGAGACTTATATATGCTAGAAGATCTTACTCATGTTCCTGATTATGTCTACTCATTTACTTCTGCTTCTATGTTGAATAATGATGCCTTGTGGCATGCTAGACTAGGTCATCCTCATGTTAGAGCTTTGGACTTGATGTTTCCAGGTGTGGTGTTTAAAAATAAAGAGTGTGAAGCTTGCATTTTAGGCAAGCATTGTAAGATTGTTTTCCCAACATCTAGTACTAATTATGATAAATGCTTTGATTTAGTTCATTCAGATGTGTGGACTGCACCTTGCTTGTCTATGGATAACTATAAGTACTTTGTGACATTCATTGATAAAAAATCTAAATACACCTGGATAACTTTGATGTCATCAAAGGATAGGGTGCTTGATGCATTTAAGAATTTTTAAACTTATTTGACTAACCATTACAATGCTAAGTTCAAATTTTTCGGTCAGATAATGGTGGGGAGTATACAAGCCATGCTTTCAAACAACACCTTGTTCAACATGGAATCTTACATCAAACAAGTTTCCCTTACACTCAACAAAATGGTGTGGCCGAGAGAAAAAATAGGCACCTTATGGAGGTGGCACGGTCAATGATGTTTCACTCCAATGTCCCAAAACGTTTCTAGAGTGATGCAGTGGCTTTTGCATGCTACTTGATCAATTGTATCCCCCCAAGGTTATTCATTTGAGGTCCTAAACAAATGAAATTCTCCATTAGATTATATTCGGGTGTTTGGATGCCTTCGCTTTAGCTAGTGCCTGGTGAACTACGGAACAAGCTTGAAGCCAGGAGTGTCAAGGCTATGTTTATTGGGTATTCAGCTACGTAGAAAGGATATAAATGCTATGATCCAGTGAGTAGACGGGTGTTAGTTTCAAGAGAGGTGAAGTTTGTGGAAACAAAATGTTACTATGAAGAAAGGAAGTGGACAGACTTGGAGGAGTTATCCCAAGAATCAGATAAAGCAACTAATCTGAGAATGATCCTAGAAGGACTTGGTGTTGGTGTTACTGAAAAACCAAAGAGTGAATGATAGGACCTGATATTTACCACTATTGGTCCATGATATCATCTCTATTTAGAGTCTATTATATTTTTTTGGATTATGTTTTAGAGTATTTTCACGTTCAGCTAAATTTTGGATAACTTTGGTGATTCTGGACCTTTTAGAGATGCAGAACTGCGCAGATGCGTCAGATGTTTAGATATGGATGGATACCTTCCCACTGTGAGATTGAGCTGATATTTATACATAAGATAGAGCTTTGAGTTAGATTTCTAATGCCACCGGTTTCAGGCCCATCGGATGGTTAGATCTAAAGTTATGCCCAATTTACTGAAGAGTGATATGTCTGCCTCGCGAGAAGAAGCTGTCGAGGGGATGAATGAGTGTCTATTGACGACACAGCCTTACCATCGATCGACGGTGATCCCAGAAGACAGACCCGAATTTGTTTATGGCCCACTTAAGCCCAAATGTCATGGCAAGTTACAGGAATACCCATGCACAAGATTAGAACTAATTTATATAGTTTTCTAAGCCATTGTTGACAGCTAAACTTTATTCTATTCATTGTTCTACGGTTATGAGAGAAGCGAGGAACTCCTTCAGAGTCCTCCTAGAACTCCTTTGGTTATTTATTTGATTTCTGTTCTATATTTATTCTATTCATCTATGATTTATGTGACAAAGATCATGTTTGAGTAGATCTCTTGTTAGGTTTGGGGTTTATTAATGGTATTGATGGATTAGCCAAACAATAGAATTGATAGGGTTATTGTCAGATCGATAAATATAATTGTGTTTATTGCTTGCGTTCTAGAGTAGCTAACTAGAACCTTATTCATAGGATAGTTAGGCGCAAGCGAGAGCATGGTCTACTACCATAATTAATCCTGTTGAGCTAGGTTGCTAGAAACAAACGAGAGATGATTTAGTTAATTTAGTGAACATATTGATTACGTCTTAATGCCTGACTCTATAGACCATCGATAGACCCAGGATCATTGCCATTGATCGACGGTTATTCCATGTCAATAAGCGAGAACTAAGATATCGGACTTAGTCAATAGATTAGACTCGCAGCCAAAGTTGGTGTCTTTTACATTAGATATCGAGTTCTATGATTAATAACCTTGCCTTCTATCCTCTATAATCCACTTGCCTGAAATCATAGATCTAGCTATTTATTATTATTGTTTACTTACCAATCAATCAATTATCTGCTATAGTTTATTTACTGATTATTAATCTATTTGCCTAGCATAATCACGATTGTATTGTGTTTATTGTGTACCCATGCTCCCTGTTGAATCGATCCCAAAATACTACAATTTGACCTCTGTTGGCAAGAGTAGTTCGTAGGGTTAATTTGATAGAGTTTGCACTGAAATACATAAAAACCCTCATGCCCGTGAATCTCCAAGACGGTCGGGTGCACCACAATCACCCCACCTCGACAATAGGGTGGGAGGGGGAATGAACATAGGCCGAGTCAGGTGGACCTTCATGATCAAGGTGAAAGTGAAAAACAACAAGAAGAAGTTGAGTAAGAGGCTGGAAATGATGGTGGGGGAAAAGAAAAAGATCTAGATGATTCGGGTGAACCAGATCGACCAGGACAGCAGGGTAGACCATATCGACCAAGGACGGGTGAACCATATGGAGCAACGAAATTGATTCTTCCCACATGAGTCACTCTACTGAGGAAAGATAAGGTTGTTTAACATGTAGATGATCTGGCATAGGAAGAGGAACAACATGGTTTGAGAAGAAGTGCAAGGCTTAGGAAGGAACCACCAAACTCATTGGGTGCAAGGATGTACTATAATGCACAAGATGTGGAACATCCCTCTCAAGTTATGTGTTCACTTGCTCACTACCCTGAAGAACATTGCACGTTCATGATCAGTCTGGATGAGAGCTACATTCCACAGTCTTATGAGGTGGCAATGAAGGACATAGAATGGAAGGAGTCAGTTGGTGCTGAAGCAAATGCAATGATCAAAAACACACTTGGTATGAAAGTGACCTACCAAGAGGGAAGAAGGCAGTATCTAGTAGGTGGATCTTTACAGTCAAGTATCTTTCAAATGAGAAGATTGACAGGAAGAAGACCAGATTGGTGGCAAGATTATCTAGATACATTTGCTCCGGTTGCAAAGCTTCACCACCATCAGAATAGTGTTTCAATAGTAGTGAACCTTAAGTGGGGTGTTTGGCAGATGGATGTGGAAAATGCTTTTATTCAATGGGAACTTGAAGATGAGGTATACATGTATCCTCCTCCTGTGTTAGAGCACTTTATGAAGGAAGGGAATGTTCTGAGTTTGAAGAAAGCTATCTATGGTCTCAAACAGTCACCAAGGGCATGGTACAACAAACTAAGCACCACATTGAATGGGAGAGGTTTCAAGAAATCAGAGCTCGACCACACCCTCTTCACCCTCATCACACCCTCAGGTATCATTGTCTTTTTAGTGTATGCTGGTGATATCATCATCACTAGAAGTGACAAAGAAGGTATACAAGCTACCAAAGAGTATCTGAAATCTGTGTTTGAAATCAAAGACTTGGGAGAGATGAAATGCTTCCTTGGAATAGATATATGCAGATCTAAGGAAGGTTTATTTCTGTCCCAAAGAAAGTATACACTTGATCTTTTGAAGGATGCAGGTATACAAGGAGGAAAGACAGCCTAAACACCATTGGAGGATGGATACAAAGTACCACGACAGGGGGAGATAGAAGACAGTCGACCATTCAAAGATGCCAGGCTTTATAGAAAGCTTGTTCGTAAGTTGATTTACTTGACTATCACACGACCTGATATATGCTTTTCTGTGAACCAGGTGAGTCAACACATTCAAGGACCAAAGGAGCATCTTTGGAACATGGTGAACCATATACTCATGTACCTAAATGGATCCTCATACCAAGGAGTCTGGATGGGATGCAATAAGAATACTGAGGTGGTTAGGTATTGTGATGCAGATTGGGCTGGAGACAGGATGGATTTGAAGTCGACCATTGGTTATTCCACCTTCATTGGTGGGAACTTGGTTACATAGAAGAGAAAGAAGCAGAAGGTGGTATCATACTCTAGTGCAGAAGCCGAGTATAGAGCAATGTTGAAGCTTACAAATGAGCTAGTATGGATCAAGGGTATACTGAAGCACTTGAGGATTGAGTAGGCCACACCCATGACCATGCATTGTGATAACCAAGCTTCCATCCACATTGCATCCAAATGATTCTATCCGGAGACATCTTGCCTTGCTACACCAGAAGTGAAGATCAACTAGCTGATGTTTTCACTAAGGCAGCTAGGAAGAAGACTATTGAGTCCATCCAAATGAGACTTGGACTCATGGACCAAACCAGAAGAGGAACTGGAATTGGAGTGGTTGTACAAGGCAGTACCGAAAAGTCGTACAGGCCGTACAACTGGTAGACATGGATGATCATGCTCGAAAGTTACCCGAGGTAAATGTAACTCGACCAGAAGTTACATTTACCACTTACCACTCCAGTTCTGGATAAACACAAGGATAAGGAATCGGGGTTGACAGGCTGGCTCATGAGGCTAGGAAAGGAAGACCATCTGGTCAAGATACCTTTGGCATCTCACGTGTGAATTCTCTCGACCAAGTATTTGAATTAGGCGCCTTCCCAGGCCTTGACTACACATGCTTAGTCTTCTATCTGTTGTAACCTTATCCTAATGCTACACTAATCCTTCCTACATATATTGTAACCTCTCTCGAGTAATAATAATTACACAGTTCATAATCCTCTCTTAGACTCCTAAACATGATTACCTTTTAGAATTGTTCTTTGGTTAAACCTTCTTCCTAATCTCTAGGCTATCATCAAACATAAGATTAACCAAACCATTTTAATCATCGATATATACCTCTATTGTTTTTCCAAGCTGTTCCGAGAACATACGGTTGACTAGCCATTGGTAGGTTTCGCCAGAGTTCTTAAGACCGAACAACATTACCCTATAACAGTAAGTGCCACAGTCAGTTATGAATATGGTTTTTTCTTGATCATCTGGGTTCATTCTAATCTTATTGTACCCGTAGAAAGCGTCCATGAAAGATAATTGTTTGTTCCTTGCCATTGCTTTGACTAACCGGTCGATGTGTGGCAGTGGAAAACTGTCCTTTGGGCATGTCTTGTTGAGATCGGGATACCTAACCTCCGTCATGGATCCGACTTTCCATTCTTCTTTTCGACAACGGCCAGGTTGGCGAGCCAGTCGGGATACCTAACCTCCGTCATAAATCCGACTTTGAGGATTTTTTTCAACCTCGTCGTAAACCGCACCAGGGCTTTCGGATCCCAAAAGTCGGGTCGGCGTTGAGTTCATGACACGTGATGTTGATGTCAATCCCTGGCATGCCTTCCATGGTCCACGCGAACGTATTTAAGTTCTTTTTCAGACAGGTTATTAGCTCGATCTTCAAAGTCTCACTCAGGTGTGCACCAATTTCAACGCAGCGGTCCGGGAATGCTTAGTCTAGGCACACTGAGACGACGGGTTTGCAAGTCAGCTTACGCTTATTTTCTAGAGCTTCGATCACTTGCGACTGCCAAAAGAAGTCGTCTTGTTCTGGGGCATTGTCAGCGACAAACAATTTATGTTTCTTTTTTGGAAGAACCTCTGCTGACTGTTTTTTGCGTTTTGGTTCAATGGCGAAGCAGACTTGGGAAATTCTTCAATCTCCCCAGATGGTCTAAATTCCGCGACTTGTTTGGAATCTGAGACACACGTACTATGTCGACGGGACGGCCTGCATTGAATTCAGCCATGGAGTACCTACAATCGCGTTATATGATGTGGGTCGATCGATGATTAGGAACTCCACGATTTTTTTATGCTGCTGGCTCTAACTGAGAGGTTGATTGTACCGAGAGTCATGGTGCCTCCCCCGAGAGCTTTACTACCGGTCTTGGGTTTTCCGCGATTTCGGATGGATCGATTTCCATTCTCTCGAGGGTGCTTTTGAAGATGATATCGGCCGAGCTTCCGGTGTCGACCAATATCTTTGCGAGATCGATATTCTGGACTGTCAGCTTGATAACAAGTAGATCGTTGAGAGGTTTAACCGAGTCGGTCGTTTCTCTCTCCTTGAAAGAAATGATATTTCCGGCCGTTTAGTTGGGCATATCGTTTCTAAGTCGTTCAGTGATTTTTGAGTTAGAGAATCCGACCCCCCCTCTCCTTCTAGCTCCAAACTGTGGGAACCAAAATTCACACCGTCGATTTCCGTAAATTAAGGAAAATCCAAGATGACCCGACTTTCCCAGAGGTACCAGATTATCTGTGTAAACACACGAAAACGAAGAAGAAAGAGATAACAGAATATCGAAAGTGAGTTGCACAGAGGCGTTTTATTGATTGATAGAAACAAATCTACAGGATTGTCCTAAGAACAAAATGAGTATAACCTAACTAACCAAGATAATCTCAGAACAGAGATGGAGAAAGATCTAAGTAAAGTTTCGAGTATGCAGCCGTCTATATTATAAATTCTCTTAAGCTAGAAGAGTTATTCTAGGTCTAAGTATTCGGGTCCCCGTGCCTTTAACATTAGCTCCCCTTATATATGAAACTGATGGGCTAAATTTTTTATAAAATCACAAGTGGGTCTTTAGATGCGTTCTAGGCCTCTTTTGGCCGTATTTCGGCTATTGCGTTTTTAGATTTTCTTTGAAAGAACGTTTAATGATATGACACCGCTTAAGCTAGAAAATTCACACTTCTTGTATAGTTTAGACAACTGTGGTGTTAAGTTAACCGTTGCCATTTGTACGAAAACCATGAATTTCATCCGGGAAAATGAGTCTTCACGGTTCTTATTGTAAAGTCCCAACGATACCTCTGATCGAGACAAAACGAGCGGTGGATCCTCCCAGGTTCAACGGAAGGCATAAGATCTGGTTTATTTCGGGTCCAACTTGCCTCGGGGGCGAGTTGACCTTCGTGGTTGGCCCAACTCGCCGAATGGGCGATTTGACCATCGGGGTCGGCCCAACTAGCCCGTTCGTCAAGTTGACCGTCGTGGTTGGCCCAACTTGCCCGTTTGGCGAGTTGGACGTTGTGCTTGGCCCAACTCACCCGTTCGGCGAGTTGGCCGTTGTGCTTGGCCCGAATCGCCCTTTCCAAACATCCTATATTGATCAACGGTAGACAGCGTGTATCGATCGACACCCCCTTTCCAGGGGTCCACCAGTTTTGCACTTCTAATGCCTATGGTTTAGAAATTCCAAAATCGATCGATTGGATCAACCCACTATTGATCGACGGTCGTATATAGTATGGAAGGAGAGTTAAGATGCTGATGACAGAAAAATTTTCCATTGGGAAAAGAAAGATGAGTATGGCATCTACAGGGATGAGAATGGTAATGCACGAGCAACAGACAGAAGGGTAGTGAATGCGCAAGAAGCAGACATCAGTGCAGTTCTAGAGAGAGCTGCTATGTTTGATCAGAGCTACATATGTTTACCATACCATGCAGAAAACGTTGCTATGTCTATGCAGAAACAAAAGACATACAACAGAGAAGAGATTGATGATATTGTGCATGAGATCTACAAAGCTCAAGAGATGTCACTTGATGATTTCTATTAGAGGCTTGATGATGTCTACTATCTTATAGACAAGTGCCTCACCGGTTTGACTACACACATGGATGCGATGAAGAAAGATTTGGACATTGTTCAAAGACAACATGCGATTGAAGCAGACAGACTGATATCGATCGACGGCACCATCAAGCCATCGATCGATACTAAGATACACAGACAGAAAACCGCAGAAGAAAAACAATTGGAAGACAGGTTCGATGAGATTTCTTATTCTCAGTGCCTGATGAATGAAGATATTTCTCATTAATTGGATGATATATCAGAGACTACAGCTCCCAGACTTCGAATGGTACAGCGCAGTATTGAGAATCTACAAAAGAGATTGAATTCCGTGGAGGTTGCTAAGGAGATTATAAAGAATGAGAAAGCCAGAGGAGATGAGGCAGTGCAAAGGTTCATTAGTGCATGGTTTCAGAAGAGCAAAGAAGATGTAGACGCTTGTTTTCCAAGTGGTTATCGACCACCATACTAGTCAGAAAGTTCAAAACGTCGAGCTTAAGACTATAACCAAGCGCTGAGTGGGAGGCAACCCACTGTTTTATAAGCTTTTATCTAGTTTTTCCTTATACTACTATTTATTTCGAGTTTTACTTTGTTTTTGCAGACTGTTTTAGTCAAACATCGATCGACACCACATAGGCACCATCAGTCGACAATGGATCACGACCATCGATCGACCACACCCGCCTACCTCTGATCTACACTCTCCAAAGAAGTGAACAGGGTCTGGTGGCAAAAAACCATTAGTGCTTGATTCATGGAAATCTGTCCAAATATCTCTGTCAATTAAAATAATAAAATGATACCCTCAAAGGAAGGGAGGCATTAACTGAGAGAAGTGAGAAGAGAGAGAGGAAAGGGGTCCTATAAGTCTACATATGTACTCAGATTGTTTCAGGGGTAAGAGTCCATATATATTTTGCTCGATGCTCCGAGATAAAGCCTGCACTTTTATTTTATGCAAAGAAATGAAATCAGTAGAGGGGCGAGTCAGACTAGTATTCGCTAAGTTGTTGGTAGAATGGATTTGGTTGCTATACTAGGATAGGGTATATAACGTTTCTCTGGGATTGACTTGATAGGATGTGGCTGCAACAAAGGAGGGTAACAGTTAAACTTAGACATTATATGAGTCTTCGCTTTTCAAAACCTCTTTTGCATGCTTGTTTGCTTGAGGACAAGCAAAAGGTTAAGTCTGGAGGAGTTGATATAGCCTATTTATTACCAGTTTGCATCGATCAACACCACCTTTCCAAACATCTTATATCGATCGACGACAGACAGCGTGCATCGATCGACACCACCTTTGCAGTGGTCCACCATTTTTGCACTTCTACTTCCTATAGTTCAGAAAGTCCAAAATCGATCGATTGGATCAACCCACTATTGATCGACGGTCGTATAGAGTATGGAAGGAGAGTTATGATGCTAATGACAGAAGAATTTTCCATTAGGAAAAGACAAATTAATATGGCATCTACAGAGATGAGAATGGTAATGCACGAGCAACAGACATAAAGGTAGTGAATGCGCAAAAAGCAAACATCAGAGCAGTTCTAGAGAGATCTACATATTTTTACCAGAACATGCAGCAAAGGTCGTTATGTCTATGCAGAAACAAAAGACATACAGCAGAGCAGAGATTGATGATATTGTGCATGAGATCTACAAAGCTCAAGAGATGTCACTGGATGATTTCTATAAGAGGCTTGATGATGTCTACAATCCTATAGACAAGTGCCTCACCGGCTTGACTACACGCATGGATGCGATGAAGAAAGATTTGGAATTGTTTAAAGACAACGTGCGATTGAAGTAGACAGACTGATATTCGATTGACGGCACCATCAAGCCATCGATTGATACTGAGATACGCAGACAGAAAACCACAGAAGAAAAACAATTGGAAGACATGTTCGATGAGATTTCTTCTTCTTAGAGCCTGATGAGGGAATATATTTCTCAGCAATTGGAGGATATATCAGAGACTACAGCTCCCAGACTTTGAATGCTACAGCGCAATATTGAGAATCTACAAAGTAGATTTTATTCCGTGGAGGTTGCTAAGGAGATTATAAAGAATGAGAAACCCAGAGGAGATGAGCTAGTGCGAAGGTTCATTAGTGCATGGTTTCAGAAGAGCAAAGAAGATGTAGATGCTTGTTTTCCAAGTGTTGATCCACCTCCATACTAGTCAGAAAATTAAAAAACGTTGGGCATAAGACTATAACCAAGCGTTTAGTGGGAGGCAACCCACTTTTTCGTAAGCTTTTATCTATTTTTTCCTTATAATACTATTTATTTCGAGTTTTACTGAAAGAATTGATATGACAAGACATCTAGCAAACAGATCTCGAGTATCGAAACAACGAAACAACTGTAGGTCTCAATTGTCCAACTTGCCGAACAGGAGTGTCGGGCCAAGCACAACGGCCTACTCGCCCATTCGGTGAGTTGGACTGAGGATGTTGGTCAACTCGCCCGTTAGGTTAGTTGGGCCAAGCACAACGGCCAACTCGCCCATTCGGCGAGTTGGTCCGAGAAAGATGGTCAACTCGCCCGTTCGGCGAATTGGACCAGTTCAACTCGCCAAACTAGTGAGTTGGGCCAATAACGACGGCCAGCTCTCCCATTCGGCGAGTTGGACAGAGAACGATGGTCAACTCGCCGAATGGGCGAGTTAAGCCAAGAACGACGGCCAAGTCGCCCATTCAGCAAATTGGACCGAGCACGACGGTCAACTCGCCCTTTCGGCGAGTTGGACCAACCATTTCATTTTATCTTGTCCTCGTTGCCTCCTTTTCGTGGTCGGGAAGGACTCGTTCTGTTTTTTTCTCGATCGGAGTTACCATTCGAATTAGTCGTATAAGACGAAAACGTTTAACTAAACACCTAAATCTACGTCCACTATACGGGGAACTCAAACATTCTTTGGAAAGACGTCGTTGCGGAAACAATCTTTTGATAAATCATAAAGTCGAAGGACAGCCAGAGAAGGTCTAAAACGCGGCTAAAGGCCCACTCACAAGTTTATACAAAATTAAGCCCATCCCTATGACCGTTCATCTTTTGTATTGCAGGAAAAGATAAATGTCAAGTTCAGAAGATAAATGTCAAACACTAAGATCGAAGGAAAATGGAATATTCTCGGAAATCGATAAACTCAATCAAGGGAAGAAAGGGAAAGAATAAACCGCCTCTAAGAGGAGTATATATGGACGTCAAACTTGAAGAAGCAAGGACACACACAATTCTTTACTCAGAGCAAACATAGAACTTAGGGAAATTTAGGCATATTTACGTTTTTTTGTTATCGAGTTGCGACTCAACTAGGTTTAATAAGGTCTTACAAGGTTAGAACTAGGAACCCGCCGACGGCTCTTACCGCTTAGGCTTACCTGTTGTAACGCTCAAACAACAGATTCAAAATAAGATCTTCTTTGCTCTCTTTTCTTTCTACTGATTCATAATAATTTTGTTTGTTCTCATTGTCTGATTGCTTTGCATCTTTTTTAGCATATATCTGGGACCTCTGGTAAAGTTGGGTTTACTTAGATTTCCTATTTTTATCGGAAAATCGACAAAGAGAATTTCGGTTCCCACAGTTTGGCGCTAGAAGGAGTAAAGGGGGGGGGTACACATCAATCTAACTCCCAACCACCATCTCTCAACCAAACATGTCAGCTCATGATCTCAACAATCAATAAACTCGTGACGAAAACATTGAAAACACACCAGCAACGAACGTCTTTGCGGTTAATGCTGATGCAAACATCACAGCAATTGAGGAGGTTAAGAAGATGTTCTCGGTTTTCGAAAAATAAGTCGGCAAAAAAAGACATGGTCATGAGTTCCCTCGCTAAGCAGGTTGAAACCCTAATAGCGAGAACCAGGGCTGTTCTCCCGCGTGGAGCAACTAGGATCCGTGGGAGAAGGCTCAATTTCGCAACTCCCTTGGAACAATCCGGGAACGCGCATGAGAAATCATATGGACAAAATCCTGACAAAAGCAATGCTGCCTCAGTACGGAAAAATGCAGCGGATCTCCCCCCCATTGAGGAAGAAAAAGAAGAAGGTGAAATCGACCCCGTAGAAATAGATTTCAGCAGTCAGTCCGAACCCACAGACGAGAACGTGGACGTGCATCCACGCCATACAAGAAGCCGCACTGCTCCTAAAGAATCCTAGTTTGTAGATCCTATGACAGAAGAAGAAGAGGCCATCTTCTGGAACGCACATGAAGAACTGGCTGAGAAGCAAACTCGGAATACTCGTGGCAATCACCGACAAGATCGGAAATCCGCCAGTAAAAAGTCTGAGATTCGCGATAGTCTCAGGAAAAAAGTAGCCGAGGTTAGGGCGGTAAAGTCTCAAATCCATGCTACTACCACCGCACCAGAGATCGATCAGCTACTCGAAGAAGCTTGGAAAACGCCCTTTACAACTCGCATCACCGAGACTCGAGTTTCGGATCCCGGAAATATCAAGGTGCGCTTACGATGGTACAACCATCCCAAGGCACACTTACAGGCTTTCTAGATCTCAATCGGAAGAGATAAGTTTAGAGAAAGCGAAAGAGAGGCCGACAAATGCCGCCTCTTCATCGAAAACCTCCGAAGGCAGCGCAAGAATGGTTCTCTCGCATGAGGTGAAATTCAATCGGAAGCTTCCGCAAACTAGCTCAGAAGTGTCTCAAAAAAGTACTCTATTTTCATAGACCAAGAAAACTCTGACGTCGATATCTAGAGCCTTTCCCAGGAAGAGGACGAATATATACGCGACTTCACAAAACGCTTCAAAATCGTTTTGGCAAAAGTAAGCGGAATTAGCGACAAAGTGGCCATAGACGCGCTCTGAAAGACGCTCTAGTACAAGTCAAATTTCAGGAAGTGGATCACTCTGGAGAAACCACGTACGATCCAGGACGCACTCCACAAAGCCACAGACTACATAATCATCAAAGAGGAGATGAAAGATTTATTGCGAAAGCATACAACAAAGACGTCTTTAAAGGATCAAGGGTCGGATCAGAAATCAAAAAAAGAAAAACCCTCGCAACGACAAGAACGTCCATCGCGAAGAAGAAGAAACCCAACGACCACATAGCTACGCCATCAACTCTGGATTAGAGGAAGGCCGGACAACGTGAAACACATGGACCCGGAATCCGAGCTACGACGAGAATGTCTTCTGCGACTCCCATCAAGCTCGTGGCCACTCAACCATCAACTGTAAAGTTCATGGGGAAAGACTAGCAGCGAAGCTGTTCACAGTAGAAAAGCCAAGGGGATCGATCCACCCCACTGCATTCTACTCATCATTGATCTCTTGATCAGAGACCTCGAGGTCGCCAGAGTTCTCATCGATACAGGCAGCATGGTCAATGTCATCTTCCGATATACACTCAGACGAATGAATGTCAAGGTAGAAGAAGTGGTACCATCTCCCAAGCAGTTGACTGATTTTTTAGGCACAACGTCAATGACCCTCTGATCTATCAAATTACCGTGTCGGCAAAAGAAATCACCAAGAGCGTTGACTTCGCGGTTGTGGATCACCCGGCCATCTACAACGTCATCATGGGCACGCCTTGGTTAAACACCATGAAGGCATTCCCGTCGACTTATCACCTGGGCATCATATTCCTGACTCACAACGGGATAGCCGCGATCTGGGGATGCCAGCAACAGTCGAGACATTACTTCTTGGCTGAGAATAAACCAAGTAAAATCACAACCACCGCAGTGGTGAAGCACAAACGAGCGAAGCTAACTCTGTCAACGACCGAAAACACTCCAGAATCAACAACTCAAGCGACGAGCAAAACACAACAAGTTCAAGAGCCCAACGTTTTGACCCAACCACAGAAGGCAAGTCCAGCAGAAGATGTCAATCCCGCGACTAGCACGATCGACACAAACATAACAGCCAATGAAACACACTCGCGCAAAAAAACAGAACTACGAGATGGCTTGATCCCTGAAACGGGTACGGAGGCAGCTCACTAAAAGACGAGTTCAGCTATCCCCCTATCCAAAAGGAGGGGGGGGGGAGTGGGTACATATAAGAATATCTGTATATTCTGGTATTCTAAAAATATTTTCCTTGTACTAAATATTTTTGAAAAACTTCTTTCGGCAATAAAGATTTCATTATAATCTAGCAAAATATCCCTTAGAACGATAATAGTCTCATGATACTTTCAAAAAAAGAGAAACTCATTCACAAACATATCCCGGTCGAATCGTCGACTCCAACTCCCGAACAAAAAACAAGACCCCCCTCACGCATACTTGAGAAAGCTAATAACGAAAAGAGTGTTTTTCGAAAAGAAAAACAGGCGAGACGTCTCCTAGATCTTCGAGGACACACTCCTAATCCATCCATGACTACAAAAGTACGAACGCTCGTCGATTGGCCCCGCCGAGCACATTAGCCGTCCTAAACAAACGCATTTAGGTCCTTCCTAAGGGAAAGATCCTCGCATATCTGAATAAGATAAATAGCACGCAATAAAAGAAATCCGAAATTTTGGTCAGCACTTCAGGACGACTGAAAAATTGTCTCCAGAGAGATGCTCGACTCTGACCAGACAAGTCGCATAGGCCGAGAATCAATCGTGGACTTCAAATCATAACGGATTCAGGTTAAATCGCAACAGGCAAAACGAAAACCAATTAGTCATCGCAAAGCCTGAAACCGAATGTAAACCTAGGTCTTACCCTAAACCCAGCACACTGGTCTGTAATGTCTCTAGGCATGATATCAAAAAGATACAAGATCCTGAAAGAATATATCTTTGTCTGCATCTAACCAATCCAGAAACTTTGAAAACTACTCAAACATCACGGACGAGCAACGAGTAGGACGATCCGCAAAAAGGACAAGGAGAGATTGGCAACTCGAATCCTTCCGTCCACAATTAACAAAAACCCAAACATTCTTGATAAACCAAAAGCATGATTTATACAAAAAACGATAAACGCCACACACGACTACACAATAGAAAGGGTCAGATAACCCTAGGATTTCGCCAGGGTCAAAGTACCCAGTCATCGACCTCCTGATCGAGTAATCGTTCATATCCAGGGGCACCTTCGGCTGATTCATTTCACCCCTCTCCTCAGGAGCTCCCGTGTCGACATCCACCGTGTCGGGAGAAACAGACAATCAGATCCCATTGCTCCGAAATCCTCTCCTCTATATGAGGAATCGCAAAATCCCTATTGGCGTCGTTCATGTGCCCAGTCTGCCACGCGTACTCGAAGTCAAACTAATAATCAGGGACTTGTGTAAGGTACAGTCCACCCATGGCACTGTGACACTCGCGACACGAAGAGCCTTATAAGTCCCCTTTAGTTCCCTAAACTTGCTCGAGAACCTGTCGCGACGGCTCCTCATCATTTTGGCCATCTCTCTCTTTCCTCACCTATAAGCTCGGCGAACCTCTGTTGCATCTAATTATCTTTTGCGACGATGGGAACCTCCCGGCTCAGCTTTCAGACGAGCAATCTCCTAGTCAGCCATCTCGGCCTTGAATTGAGCCATGTGAGCCTCCTGGTTGTTCACATCAAGAGCTCGGTTCATCATGAGGAGACACTGCAAAAACTCTCAAAATCAAGAAAGGGTCGGCCTTACCAAAAAATATATATATATATAATAATAAAAATAAAAAAAATATATATATTTAAGGACCGAGACTTACCCCGGTGACCATTGACAGGAGGGTTTTTATGTATTTCAATGCAAACTAAAATGAACCCTACGAACTACTCTTGCCAAGAGAGTATTTAGGGAACTAATCCACAGGGAGTGTGGGCACACAATAAACTCAATACAGTCGCGATTAAGCTAGGCAAATAGATTACCAAGCAGTAAGTAAAAAATAATAATAAAGAGCTCGATCTAGACGTTCAGGCAAGTAGATTACAGAGGATAGAAGCTAAGCGTATTAATCATAGAACTCGATATTTAATGTAAAAGACGACCAACTCTAGCCGCAAGTCTAATCTATTGACGAAGTCCGATGTCTCAGCTCTCGCTTGTTGACACGGAATGACCATCGATCATTGGCAATGATCCTGCATCGATCGATGGTCTCTTCAGTTAAGGTTTATGACCTAATTCGATAAGTTCACTAAATTAACTAAATCAACTCTCGTTTTTTTCTAGCAACCTAGCTCAACACGATTAATTCTGGTAGTGGACCATGCTCTCGCTTGCGTCTAACTATCCTATGATCAGGGTTCTAGTTAGCTACTCTAGAACACAAGCAATAAACACAATTCTATTGATAGATCTAATAATCACCCTAGCAATTCTATTGTTTGGCTAATCCATCAATACAATTAATAAACGCTAAACCTAACAAGTGATCTACTCATACATGATCTTGATCAAATGAATCATAGATGAATAGAATATATATAGAATATAAATCAAATAAAAAACCAAAAGAGTTCCAGGAGGCCTCTGAAATAGTTCGTCCCTTCTCCCTTAACCCTATACCAATACATAAAATAAAGCTAGCCATCACAATTGCTCAGAAAACTATATAAATTAGGTCTACACTCGTGCAGGGGTATTCTTGTAACTTGCCATGACATCTGGGCTTAAGTCGGCCATAAAAAAGTCGGGTCAGACAAACCACTCTTCAGTAAATCATTCATCTCCTCGACAGCTTCCTCTCGCGAGACAGACAAACCACTCTTTAGTAAATCAGGCATAACTTTGGAACTAACCGTCCGATAGACAGAAAACCTGTAGTATTTGAAAGCTAACTCAAATCTCTATATTCTATCAATATATCAGCTAAATCTCACAGTGGGAAGGTCCCCATCAAAGGCTAACCATCGCACGAAATGAACCCATCCATGCTTGATTTTGTCCCTTCCTCCACCGCCAAACCTGGTTGAAACCGATAACGGTGCAGAGCCACAGCGTGACGAACCCGCTTTGGAGTAAACGTTGCCCAAAAGAGTGGACCACCCCGAAGTAGATCCCTGGTGGGTCGCAAGCCTTCCAGAGAGGGAGGTAGAGGGTTGCTCTTTGTAAAACGGAAAATAGACATGTAAGGTCAAAACATCATCAAAACCAAAGCTAGCGGGTACCCGATCGTGAATACCCTTTCCGCTCCATATAGTACTAAAAAGAGGAATGCAACTCTCCTCCACAGATGCGTTGTTCACACAAACAAAGAAAAATTCTCCTTCCAGTCGTGGTATTTCGATACGAACCCCGTTATGATTGTCATTCCGGGTTGAGGCCTCAGCTGAACTATGCCCAAATTCCCCTGAGGCATCAACATGGTGTCGAGATGATCAACGTCGAGGGTCATACCCCACTCGTAAATCAGCACTAAAATCCCAACAATTTGCTGAAAACCACACAAGTTGACCTGACTGACCGACAACTTGAACCGTTTGAACAGCTGCACGATAACTGCTGGGATGGAAACCATTAGTGGCACTGCATTAAATATGCATCGTAGAATAAAAAATAACCTTTGGGTGGAGATCCAAAAACTTCCCCTTCTCTCGTAAGAAGAAACTCTACTGATTCTGGAACTCCACAGAAATTCCACATGGAATCGAGCACATTGGGATAACTCTCGCTAGGGCAGCCAGCGACGGTGTTGGCACGAAACGGATGTTTCACCTCACCCCTATCAGCTTAGTACGCCTCGGCCTCCTCCGGATCGACCGAGTGTGCTGCAAATTCCACCTTGGGTGCAACATCGCTATGTTGCAAGCTAGAGCTACCCGAAACAGAACAATTGGGATGAGAATTGGGGGAAGATTTTCTCCTTGAAGACATGATTCTCCTTTTAAAAAAAAAATTCCAAGAGGAGAGATAGGATAAAATGATTTTCCTTGGAAACGCGTTTGTGGAAGATGAGCAAGTCGGTCAAAATGTTGGGGGCAAAGTCGGTCACGACGAAATGAAAGCCTGAAACTTCCCGGAAAACTTCTCTTTAGAAAAAAGGAGATAAGAAAAGAAGTGCGGGAAAAATGAAATCGAGTTTCGTATACATTATGAAAGAATTGATATGACAAGTCCTCAAGCAAACAGAACCTGAGTATCAAAACAACGAAACATCTGTGTGTCTCAATCGTCTGACTCACCCGTTTTGCGAGTTGAACCAGTCCAGCTCTCCGAATGGGCGAGTTGGTCCAAGCACAACGTTCAACTCGCCCATTCGGCAAGTTGGACCGAGGAAGTTGGTCAACTCTCCCGTTCGGCTAGTTGGGCCAAGCACAACGGCCAACTCACCGACAGGGCTAGTTGGACCAAAGGGGTTGGCCAACTCGCCCGTTTGGCGAGTTAGACCAGTCGAACTAGCCAAACGAGCAATTTGGGCCAAGCACGACTGCCAACTCGCCCATTCGGCGAGTGTGAACGAGATCGATGGTGAACTCGCCCGTTCGGCTAGTTGGACCAGTCTAACTCACAGAACGGGCGAGTTAGCCCAAGAACGACAGCTAACTCACCCATTTGGCGAGTTGGACCGTAAGCACCGTAAGCAAGTTGGACCAATCAAACTCGCCAAGCGGGCGGGTTGAGCCAAGAACGAGGGCCAACTCGCCGATCCGGCGAGTTGGACCGAAAGTGATGGTCAACTCGCCCATTCCAAACAGGCGAGCTAGACCGAACACGATCGTCAACTCGTCCTGTCGGCGAGTTGGACCAACCAATTCATTTATCTTGTCCTCGTAGTCTCCTTTTCGGGGTCGGGAAGGACTCTTCCGTTTTTATCTTGATCGGAGTTACCATTTGAACTTTACAACTTAAATGATTTACTTTCTCGTACAAGGTTTGTATTAGTCGTATAAGACAGAAACAGTTAACTGAACACCTAAAGCTACCTCCACTATACGGGGAATTCGAAAAAGCTCTTTCGATAAATCATAAAAATGCTTAAGTAAAAAAAACAGCCCGAAAAGGTCTAATACGTGGCTAAAGGCCCACTCTTGAGGTTATACGAAAATAAGCCCCATCCCTATAACTGTTCGTCTTTTGTATTGCAGGAAAAGATAAATGTCAAGTTCAAAAGATAAATGTAAACTTTCCGAAGATAAACACAAAGATCTAAGGAAAATGGAATATTCCCGGAAAGCGATAAAATCTATCAAGGGAAGAAAGAGAAAGAGTAAACCGCCTCTAAGAGGAGTATATAAGGACGTCGAAGTTGAAGAAGCAAGGACACACACAATTCAATACTCAGAGCAAACATAGCACTTAGGGCAATTTGGCATAATTTTTGTTTTTCTGTTATAGTGCTGTAACTCAACTAGATTTAATCAAGTCTTACAAGGTTTGAACTAGGAACTCGCTGAAGGCTCTACCGCTTAGGCTTACCTGTTGAAATGCTCAAACCACAGATTCAGAATAAGATCTTCTTTTCTTTCTTTTCGTTTTACAGATTCATAATAATTTCGTTTGTTCTCATTATATTATTGTTTGGCGTGTGGTTTTGCAGAAATCCGGGACCTCTGGGAAAGTTGTGTTTACTTAGCTTTCCTATTTTAATCAGAGAATTGAGATTGCGAATTTTGATTACGACACAAAGCCATAGCAAATACAAAACCCCATGCAGTATCGGGATGCTTCCGTAAACTTTGCCGATCTGGTAGGGTTTTCGTTGGCTGCAGGCTGATTCTATGGCACGTTGAATGAGTCAAGGTACGCTCCAAGGAAGGTAGGCGCCAAGGTTGGATCCACCGCCAAATGATGTCAGCGGAGTCTGACTGGTACCAAGCCCATTTCCAGATAGGAGGTCTCGGTACCACTCCTTCGTGGGAAGCTCCACTCTCTCATAAGTAACGTTGTCCTCAACAACAACAACCTTCTTATTATTCGGAGACCTCTCTCTCTCCCTAATAGTAAGAATCTCCTATGGGACGTACTTCTCCATAATTGGATCCGAATCTTCGTCCACGACCGTATGAAGTCGAGCTCGAGTGTGATGATACTCAACCGCTGCGCGAACTAGCTTGGGGAAAAGTAACCTTAATAGAACGGGCTACCTCAAAAAGAAGGTCCCTAACAACAATTGTGTCCACAAGAAACAGGGGAAGAGGATCGACAAGTGAAAAACAAAGAAATAATCAGACATCATTAAACATATAACGATCAAAGTATCTGACCATGATACCCTTGTGACCCCATCTTCATCTAATGTTAGGGATGCATATTTCCGCAACATAAGCCTTATCTACGCAGACAAAGAAGTAATGCTTGTCCGAACTATGAAAGTTGGACGTAAACGACTTGACCACCAACATGTAATTCCTCAGCTTGAGGGAATACCGGAGCGGCAAACCCGTACTCTTCAGATACAGAAAAGCTAGAAGATAGTCAACACTCAGATCCATCCCTCCCTCGTAACTCAAAACCAAGATTCTGAAGAGGTGCTACAGAACGGTATGCGAAAGTTGGCTTATCAAACCGAACAAAACTATGACCTCTGGGATGGTGAACCATAAACGACAATATGGATGATACACCTCGTAACATGTAAAATAGCCATGATGCGGAGAGTTGGAAATTTCCCCATGATTCGGCATCCGAAACTTCACCTCCTCCGAAACACAGTAGAAATCTCGGATGGTGGCAAGGAAAGAATGCCTAGGTTCACTCGGGCCCTCAGCATCCCCTCGAAAACTAGGTCTTGCAGGGCACAATGAGTCAAGTGGTGGGAGTGCAAGACTGCAGGTTGCACACCAATACGCCTCCACCTCTTAAGGGTCAATGGAGTATCGGAAAAACTCAACCTTCAGAACAACCTCATCACCCCGAACTCGTAGGATCTCGGGAACAAAAGTGGAAGGCAATGCACCCTTAGAAATTTCATCGTTGAAACCATAACAAAAGAAACACAAGGGAAGAAGAGAGAAAAAAAATGATTTTCTACCTTGATAGAGTTTTCTTGTGGAAGTGAGAAAGTAAAAGATTTGAAAATTTACTCCATATACTTATAGAAAATTTACTATTCATCCTCGAACTTTTAGTCATAAGTTCCTCTTAACTTATTGACACTTGTTTTTTTTATGTTCTAATAGGGTATAAATATCCTAAACAAATAAATGTCAAATTAACCTTTAATCCTAACACACAAAATAATACTCTTGCCAAGTGCGATCAGGTGTAGTACTTAGGGATCGAATCAATAGAGAACAATGGAACACAATAGATTTCTTCTCTCTAAAGACTAAGCTAGGTAATTATATATATTGGTAACAAGTAATCAGGTCAAGGAAATATTTTTATTAGAAGGTATATATGCACTATGGAAATATGCTAATAATGTAAATATGCTAATAATGTAAATATGAAAATACGATGATAGATTAAGAAGATGCAAATGTAAGTATGCTAGATCTAGGGTTTCAAGCTTAATGAATTATAGGGAATAGGAGGCACGTATATGTAAATATTCTAGAACTCAAATATTAACTATTCTGACCCTTTTTACTCAAACTCTCGTATGCGAATAAAAGGAAAGACCATCGATCGACGGCTAAGACCTGGTCTCCATCGACTGTGAAATCAGAAGGAAGTGTTAACGAGATTTGATATGTTCACAAAGCAAATTAGACCAGCTCTCGCATGTTCCTAACAACCTAGTTCAATGGAGTCTATTCTGGCATAGAACCTACTGTCGTAGTCATCCATGTCCTACTTTCGAGATCCTAGTTAGCTACTCTAGAATGCAATCATTAAACACAACTCAATTGATGGATATTAACTTAACCTAGCAATCCTACTTTTGGGCTAATCCATGATTTCTATCATTCAACCCTAAATCTCATTGATTACTACTTAGACATAATTAAAGTAAGAATAATAATCTGAATATAATGCATAGATAAAATATTGAGGTTCCAATACAAAATTCCCTCAGGAGTTATGAATCTTCTAACCTAAATAAATCCAAAAACTATGGAGTGTTGGACCACACACACACTTTGCTCCAAACCTAGGCACCCATCACCCACTTGCCCTTTTTGGTGCAATACATAAAGTATACATATAAAACCCTAAAGTCTAGGTCAAAATTCACCCAGGGGTAATCTTGTGTCTTGTCTCTAACTTGGGCTTCAAAATTGGTTGTCTGCGAATTGGACATCGATCGATGGTAGATGTGAAACATCGATCGATCTTGGTCATGTAGCATCGGTCGACGCAAACGTTGTGTGGTCGATCAATTGTAGTCTTGTACTTTGAATCTCACAACAATCAGCTACGGATTATTCTCCTCTAAATGCTCCAAAAGCTTCAAGTATCTCCATATAACTCCAAAACGTACCTGGACCTGTAAAGACCTTAAAACATAGCATAGACACACATAACCGACCAAAAATAGAGCCTATAGCATGGTCTAAAACTGGTAATAAATAGGCTATATCAACTCCCCCCAGATTTAACTTTTTGCTTGTCCTCAAGCAAACAAGTCTGCGAAAGAGGTTTTGAAAAGCGAAGACTCATATAATGTCTAGTATAACTATCACCTTTCTTTATTGCAAACACATCCTATCAAGTCAATCAGAGAGAAACTTAATATACCCTATCTTATTATAGCAACCAAATCAATTCTACCAACAACTTAGCAAATACTAGTCTGACTCGCCCCTCTATTGATTTCATTTATGTGCATAAAATAATAGTGCAGGCTTTACCTTGGGAGTCTCGAGCAAAGGATATATGGACTCGTACCTCTTCAAGTATCTGAACACACAGATAGCCTTGTCCGATTCCTTTCCTCTCTCTCTTCTCACTTCTTCTCAGTCAATGTCTCCCTTGTTTTGAGGGTATCATTTTTTTTTTTTAATTGACTGAGATATTTGGATAGGCTTCCATGAATCAAGCCCTAATGGTTTTTGCCACCAGATCATGTTCACTTGTTTTTGACCTTTATCTCTTTCTAGGATCATATGCTATGGTATGCGCCTGGTCGGACTACTTTTATGACTTTGTAAGGTCCTTCCCAGTTTGTTCCCAGTTATCATGCGTTTCCCTCAGAAGTTTCTGAAAAAAAATCCGTAGGACTAAGTCACCTTCTTTGAATCTACGGCTGCGTATGTTGGAGTTAAAGTACTTTGCAGCCGCCTGCTGATAGTTCTGAATCCGTATGAGGGTCTGGTCCCGACGTTCGTTGATTAGATCAAGCTCATCAAGCAACATTAGATTGTTTGAACCCTCTTTTTGGGAGCGCTCTTCTACGTACTCTGGGAAATTCAATTTCCACTGGGATCATACATTCTGCTTCGTTTACGAGGGAAAATGGAGTTTCGCCTGTTGCGCATCTCGGAGTCGTGAAGTCTGACGATAAGACTCCTTTGAGTTCTTCAACCCACCTACCCTTTTTGGCGTCCAAATGTTTTTTAAGTCCATCAAGGATGGTATTATTAGTAGTTTCGAATTGGCCGTTGCAATACAGGTATGTAGGTGTTGATTTGGTTTGCCAAATTTTGTCGACCAAGACGTATCGCGCGGTTTGGGTCATAACCTTTTGAGCCGCCCATTTTTCTGTTGGTAATTTTCCGTCGGCGATGTATGCAAGGATTGTATATTTCCAAGGTTTGTCGAATCCATACTCGGATTGTGTAGAGTCTTGCATTGCCGGGATATCGACTTCGTCGGCGTTGTTGTCGGGTGAATCAATCAGGTTTATGACTATAGGCGGCCTGATGCTAGGATGCTCTTTGAATTCCACAGGAATTTTTCTGCTCATACATTGATCCGAGCTGGGTGCTAAGGCGGCCAAGGCGTCAGCCTGGGCGTTTTAGACACGGGGAATCCGGGTAAGTGCGAATTGATTGAAACTTTGAGCCAAGGTCTGGACGAGTTTTAAATAAGTGTCCATCCTTTCGTCCTTTGCTTCTTATTCTTTGCTGTATTGGCTTGCCACAATTTTGGAATCGCAGTAGGTGTGAATGTTGCGTATCTTTAGACCGTGTACCAATCGTAAAGCTGCAATCAAGGCTTTGTACTCGGCCTCGTTGTTCGAGGCGTGGAAAATTAGTCAGAATGACTGTTCTAGCAGTTTTCTTGTCGATGACGTGAGTCTGATCCCGGTTCCGGAGCCTTGTTTGGACGAGGATCCATCAGCGTAGAGGGCACAAGTTGAGTCAGGCTCTTGGTTAGTTATGCACCCTGCAGGGAGTTCTCGCACTCCTCGGTCCGTTCGAATTTCTTGTTCCCTTATAAAGTATCATAGAAAGGTAAACTTTTTCGTTGATCGTGAGAAAAATCAGTTAAGAGCTGCTACCCTGATGGTCAATCTCTGCAACTCTCTTTTTGTTCTCTGATATGTCATCTCGATCAGAGTGGTGATTTGTTTTTAGTTTTCCTTGAACCCCCGGTAAGTGACGAGATATCCGAGGAATTCTCCCGATGCTACCGCGAACCTACACTTTGCGGGGTTCAGTTTCATATTGTGGAGGCTCAACTTTTCAAATCATTCTTGGAGGTGGGTGATATGTTCCTGCTCTTCTAAAGATTTTACGAGCATATCATTGTTGAGCAAAGGTGTCTCATTGATAGAGGAATTCTGAAGAAGTGAAGAAGAACTGGAATTTGAGTGTACGTACAAGGCCGTACAGAACAGCCGTACAGGACGTACGACTCGTCGACCCGTATGATCATGGTCAAAAGTTACCCAAGGTAAATGTAACTCGACCAGAAGTTACATTTACCACTTACCACTCCGGTTCTGGCTCGACACAAGGATAAGGAAGCGCGGTTGACAGGCTGGCTCATGTGGCTAGGAAAGGAAGAGCATCTGGTCAAGATACCTTTGGCATCTCACGTGTGAAGGATCTCGACCAAGTATTTGAAGTAGGCGCCTTCCCGGGCCTTGACTACACATGCTTAGTCTTCTATTTGATGTAACCTTATCCTAATGCTACCCTAATCCTTTCTCTATATATTGTAACCTCTTTCGAGTAAGAATAATTAGACAGTTCATAATCCTCTCTTAGACTCCTAAACATGATTACATTTTAGACTTGTTCTTTGGTTAAACCTTCTTCCTAATCTCTAGACTATCATCAAACCTAAGATTATCCAAAACATTTTATGGTATCAAAGCCAGGTTCCTCATAATCTGGGTTTGATTCACGCCATTACTCAAGACTTTTAGATCTCATTCTTTGTTCAAGACAATCAAGATGGAAAACAACAAGGCTGTGGTTCCGGTTACACTCAAGGGAGGAAACTACCTCGTATGGTCTCGGTTGGTTAAGACTGCGGTGGGAAGTAAGGGTTTGTGGGGACATATTGCGTCTGGTGAAGCTCCAAAACTCATTACTGAGGCTGAAACTGATGAGGAGGATCTCACAAGCGAGGAGGACAAGTGGTTGCAAGAAGACATGCTGGTTATGTCTATTCTCCTAAGCTCGTTGGATCCCTTAATTTTGGAGGCATGTAGATACAGTGAGAAGGCAAAAGACCTTTGCGATACACTCAAGAAGGTGTATGGGAACATCTCAAACCAGAGTAGGGTGTTTGAGGTGAAGAGGGCAATCAACAATATGGTTCAAGAGGACATGGAGTTTCTAAGGCACTTGGGAAAGTTTAGAGCTTTGTGGTCGGAGCTGGAGATGTTGAGGCCAAACACTACTGAACAAGATGAGCTAAATGAGAGAAGAGAGCAAGATAAGGTGTTTGGACTCTTCCTGACCCTAAATCCCACTTACAATGATCTGATCAAGCACATACTTAGGACTGGAAAAATTTCGGATCTAGAGGATGTATGCGCCCAAATTGTCTCTTGGACTCTTTGGAGGTAAAAGACAGCTCTCTCTAGCCAATCAAGTTGAATTTCCTCAAGCAAACAGAGTCATGCACAACCAGTTTGAAGAAAGGCAGTTCAATGGAACATGTGATCATTGTAAGAGGCATGCACACAAGAAGAGTCAGTGCTGGATATTATATCCACACACACTTGAAGCAGGCTTAGTTCATGAAAGACAGATGCAAGAGCTCACCTCTCCTATGGAACCAGTGAGCAACATGGGACAAGTACTGCGAGTACCTCAAAGCAGATCAACGAAGGAGATAAACGAGAGATGGTGGCCATGTCAACACAAACCACTCAACCAAGTAACCAGAGGTTCAATAAGAATGACTTGATTAGGAGATCAGATATTGATGCTCTAATCAAGATCTTCAAGGACAATGATAACACCCTTGGGTGTTCTTTTGATGCATCCTTGGTTAGAACTGGGAGTATTGATCACTCTAGGGCTGAGTATGACCAAAATAATCATCTAGATCAGTCTAGGATTGCAGTTGAACCAGCTAGAACTTGTCACTCATATAATGCTTGCTATATGTCTAAACCTTTGATAATTGACTGTGGTGCATCCCATCATATGATTAGTGATCATAGACTTATTAAAGATATTGAATCTTCTCATGGGCATGTATTGATAGCTAATGGTGAGAAGGTCCCAATTAAGGGAGTAGGTAATCTATAATTTTTATTAAAGAATCTAGGGCCTTCTACATGCCTAACTTCACTTCAAATTTGCTATCCGTGAAAAAGTATACTTCTGACTTACAATGGAATGTCATCTTTAGTCCTAATGATGTGAAATTTCAGAATATTGAGA
Organism: Moricandia moricandioides; assembly: GCA_905132885.1. Taxonomy (NCBI): domain Eukaryota; kingdom Viridiplantae; phylum Streptophyta; class Magnoliopsida; order Brassicales; family Brassicaceae; genus Moricandia; species Moricandia moricandioides. The sequence continues at coordinate 292,719 of CAJHQQ010000187.1, forward strand.
GCAAGATACTAATTAGGAAAGGAGTAACCAAGGGAGGCTTATATATGCTAGAAGATCTTACTCATGTTCCTGATTATGTCTACTCATTTACTTCTGCTTCTTTGTTGAATAATGATGCCTTGTGGCATGCTAGACTAGGTCATCCTCATGTTAGAGCTTTGAACTTGATGTTTCCAGGTGTGGTGTTTAAAAATAAAGAGTGTGAAACTTGCATTTTACGCAAGCATTGTAAGACTGTTTTCCCAACATCTAGCATTGTAAGAGTGTGACACTGATTGACGAAAAATATAAATACACCTGGATAACTATGATGTCATCTAAGGATAGGGTGCTTGATGCATTTAAGAATTTTCAAACTTATGTGACTAACCATTACAATGCTAAGTTTAAAATTTTTAGATCAGATAATGGTGGGGAGTATACAAGCCATGCTTTCAAACAACACCTTGCTCAACATGGAATCTTACATCAAACAAGTTGCCCTTACACTACTCAACAAAATGTTGTGGCCGAGAGGAAAAATAGGCACCTTATGGAGGTGGCACGGTCAATGATGTTTCACTCCAATGTCCCAAAACGTTTCTAGAGTGATGCAGTGGTTTCTGCATGCTACTTGATCAACTGTATCCCCTCCAAGGTTATTCAAGACCAGTCTCCATTTCAGGTCCTAAACAAATAAAATCCTCCATTAGATTATATTCGGGTGTTTGGATGCCTTCGCTTTGTGCTAGACCCTGGTGAACTATGAACAAGCTTGAAGCCAGGAGTGTCAAGGCAATGTCTATTCGGTATTCAGCTACGAAGAAAGGATATAAATGCTATGATACATTGTGTAGACGGTTGTTAGTGTCAAGAGAGGTGAAGTTTGTGGAAACAAAAGGTTAATATGAAGAAAGGAAGTGGACAGAGTTGGAGGAGTTAACCCAAGAACCAGATAGAGCAACTAATCTGAGAATGATCCTAGAAGAACTTGGTATTGATGTTACTGAAGAACCAAAGAGTGAATGATACGGCCTGATATTTAACACTATTTAGAGTCCATTATATGTGTTTGGAGTATTTTTTTGAGTATTTTCAGGTTCATCTACATTTTGGAGAACTTTGGTGATTCTGGAGCTTTTAGAGATGCAGAACTGCGAAGATGCATCAGATGTTTAGCTATGGATGGGGACCTTCCCACTGTACGATTGAGCTGATATTTTGACATAAGATGGAGCTTTTATTTATATTTATAATTCCACCAGTTTCAGGTCCATTTGATGGTTAGATTTAAGATTATGCCCGATTTACTGAAGAGTGATCTGTCTGCCACGCGAGAGGAAGCTATCGAGGGGATAAATGAGTGTCTACCGACGACACAACCTTACCATCGATCGACGGTCATCCCAGAAGACAGACCCAACTAGACCGAGTCAGGTGGACCTTCATGATCAAGTTGAAAGTGAAAAACAACAAGAAGAAGTTGAGGAAGAGGCTGGAAATGATCCTGGGGGGAAAGAAAAAGATCTAGATGAGTCGGGTGAACTAGATCGACCAGGACAGCAGGGTAGACCAGATCGACCAAGGACGGGTGAACCATATGGAGCAACGAAATTGATTCTTCCCACAAGATTCACTCTACTGAGGAAAGATAGGGTTGTTGAACATGTAGATGATTTGGGACAGGAAGAGGAGCAACATGGTTTGAGAAGAAGTGCAAGGTTTAGGAAGGAACCGCCAAACTCATTGGGTGCAAGGACTTACTGTAATGCACAAGATGTGGAACATCCTTCTCAAGTTGTATGTTCACTTGCTCATTACCCTGAAGAGCATTTCACATTCATGATCAGTCTGGATGAGAGTTACATTCCACAGTCTTATGAGGAGGCAATGAAGGACAAAGAATGGAAGGAGTCATTTGGTGCTGAAGCAAATGCAATGGTCAAAAACGACACTTGGTATTAATGTGACCTACCGAGAGGGAAGAAGGCAGTATCTTGTATTTACAATCAAGTATCTTTCAAATGTGAAGATTGAGAGGAAGAAGACCAGATTGGTGGCAAGAGGATTCACTTAAAATTATGGTGAAGACTATCTAGATACATATCCTCTGGTTGCAAAGCTTCACACCATCATAATAGTGTTGTCAGTGGTAGTGAACCTTAAGTGGGGTCTTTGGCAGATGGATGTGAAGAATCCTTTTCTTCAAGGGGAACTTGAAGATGAGGTTTACATGTATCCTCCTCCTAGGTTAGAGCACTTGGTGAAGGAAGGGAATGTTCTGAGTTTGAAGAAAGCTATCTATGGTCTCAAATAGACGCCAAGGGCTTTGTACAACAAACTAAGCACCACATCGAATGGGATAGGTTTCAAGAAATCATAGCTCGACCACACTCTCTTCACCCTCATCACACTCTCATGTATCATTGTCCTTGTAGTGTACGTTGATGATTTCATCATCACTGGAAGTGACAGAGAAGGTATACAAGCTACCAAAGAGTATCTGAAATCTGTGTTTGAAATCAAAGACTTGGGAGAGATAAAATACTTGCTGGGAATATAGATATGCAGACCCAAGGAAGGTTTATTTCTGTCCCAAAGAAAGTATACACTTGATGTTTTGAAGGATGCAGGTATACAAGGAGGAAAGACAACCAATACACCATTGGAGGATGGATACAAAGTACCACGATGGAGGGAGATAGAAGACAGTCCACCATTCCAAGATGCCAAGCTTTATAGAAAGGTTGTTGGTAAGTTGATTTACTTGACTATCACACGACCTGATATATGCTTTTCTGTGAACCAGGTGAGTCAACACATGCAAGGACCAAAGGAGCATCATTGGAACATTGTTAACCGTATACTCATGTACTTGAATAGATCCCCAAACCAAGGAGTTTGGATGGGATGCAATGAGAATATTGAGGTGGTTAGGTATTGTGATGCGGATTGGGCTGGAGACAGGATGGATTGGAAGTCGACCACTGGTTATTCCACCTTCATTGGTGGGAACTTGGTTACATGGAAGAGAAAGAAGCAGAAGGTGGTATCATGCTCTAGAGCTGAAGCCGAGTATAGAGCAATGTTGAAGCTTACAAATGAGCTAGTATGGATCAAGGGTATATTGAAGCACTTGAGGATTGAGTAGGCTACACCCATGACCATGCATTGTGATAACCAATTTGCCATCCACATTTCATCCAACTCGGTGTTCAACGAGAGAACAAATCACATTGAAGTTGATTGCCACAAGGTGAGGGAAATGATTGTATCCAGAGACATCTTACCTTGCTACACCAGAAGTGAAGATTAACTAGCTGATTTTCTCACTAAGACAGCTAGGCAGAAGACTATTGAGTCCATCCAAACGAGACATGGACTCATGGACCTCACCAGATGAGGTTGATACCCTTTGCCATGGGGTATTTACTCTTTTTTCCTTGCTGAGGTTTTATACCTAAGGAGGGTTTTCTTTGGCAAGGTTTTTAACGAAAAATATCTCATGGCATCCAAGCTTGACCAGTTCCCTTAGTCGATCTTGAGGGGGAGTGTTGAGAAGGGGTGTCTCATTGATATAGGAAGTCTGAAGAAGTGAAGAGGAACTGGAATTGGAGTGCCCATACAAGGCCGTACAGAAAAGTCGTACATGTCGTACAACTGGTCGACCTGGATGATCATGCTCGAAAGTTACCCAAGGTAAATGTAACTCGACCAGAAGTTACACTTACCACTTACCACTACGGTTCTGGATCGACACAAGGATAAGGAAGCGCGGTTGACAGGCTGGATCTTGTGGGTAGGAAAGGAAGAGCATCTGGTCAAGATACCTTTGGCATCTCACGTGTGAAGGCTCTCGACCAAGTATTTGAATTAGGCGCCTTCCCGGGCCTTGACTACACATGCTTAGTCTTATATCCGTTGTAACCGTATCCTAATGCTACCCTAATCCTTTCTCTATATATTGTAACCTATGTCGAGTAATAATAATTAGACAATTCATAATCCTCTCTTAGACTCCTAAACATGATTACATTTTACACTTGTTCGTTGGTTAAACCTTCTTCCTAATCTCTAGACTATCATCAAACCTAAGATTATCCAAAAAAAATTAATCATCGATGTATAACTCTATTGTTTTTCTGAGCTGTTCCGAGAACATACGGTTGACTAGCCGCTGGTAGGTTGCGTCAGCGTTCTTAAGACCGAACGACATTACCCTATAACAATAAGTGCTGAAGTCAGTTATGAACGCAGTTTTTTCTTGATCATATGGGTTCATTCTGATCTGATTGTACCCGTAGAAAGCGTCAATGAAGAATAATAATTTGTTCCCTGCCGTTGCTTCGACTAAGCGGTCCATGTGTGTAGTGGAAAACTATCCTTTGGGCATGCCTTGTTGAGGTCGTGAAATCGTCGCAAACTCGCAACTTTCCTTTCTTATTTTTGACAACGGCCAGGTTGGCAAGCCAGTCGGGATACCTAACCTCCGTTATGGATTGGACTTTGAGGATTTTTTTCAACCTCGTCGTTAACTGCACCAGCGCTTTTGGGTCCCAAAAGTCGGGTCGACGTTGAGTTCATGACACGTGATGTTGATGTCAATCCCTGGCATGCCTTCCATGGTCCACGCAAACTTATGTAAGTTCTTTTTCAGACAGGCTATTAGCTCGATCTTCAAAGGCTCGCTTAGCTTTGCACCAATTTCAACGCAGTGGTCCGGGATTTCTTCGTCTAGGCACACCGAGACGACGGGTTTGCAAGTCGGCTCACGCTTATTTTGTAGAGCTTTGATCACTTGCGACTGCCAAAAGAAGTCGTCTTGTTCTGGGGCATTGTCAGCGACAGACGATTTATGTTTCTTTTTGGGCAGAACCTCTGCTGATGTTTTTGTTTGTGTTTTGGTTCCATGGCGAAGCAGACTTGCGAAATTCTCCGATCTCCCCAGATGGTATCAATTCCACGATGTGTTGGGAATCTGAGACACATGTACTATGTCGACGGGACAAACTGCATTGAATCCATCCATGGACTACCTACGATCGCGTTATATGATGTGGGTTGATCGATGATTAGGAACTCCAAGTTTTTTGTTATGCTGCTGGCTCTAACCGAGAGGTTGATTGTACCGAGAGTCATTGTAGCCTCCCCCAAGAGCCCTACTACAGGGGTTCGGTTTTCCGCGATTTTAGATGGATCGATTTCCATTCTCTCGAGGGTGCTTTTGAAGATGATATCAGCCGTGCTTCTGGGGATATCGGAGCTGTGACCCAACTAGGTTTAATAAGGTCTTACAAGGTTAGAACTGGGAACCTTTAGGCAACGACTCTTACCGCTTAGGCTTACCTGTTTTAACGCTCAAACAACATATTCAAAATAAGATCTTCTTTTCTCTCTTTTCTTTTTACTGATTCATAATAATTTCATGTGTTCTCATTGTCTGATTGCTTTGCATCTTGTTTAGCATATATCAGGGACCTCAGGTAAAGTTGGGTTTACTTAGCTTTCCTATATTTATTGGAAAATCGATAGTGAGAATTTCGGTTCCCACAGTTTCACGCTAGAAGGAGGAGGGGGGGGTGTACGGATCAATCTAACACCCAGCCACCATCGCTCGATCAAACATGTCAGCTCATGATCTCAACAACCAACAAAATTGCGACGAAAACGTTGAAAACACTCCGGCAACGAATGTCACAGTGATTAACGCCAACGCAAACATCGCAGCATTTGAGGAGGCTAAGAAGATTTTCTCGGCTTTCAAAAAGAAGTCGGCAGAACAAGAAATGTTCATGAGTTCCCTCGCTAAGCAGGTTGAAACCCTAATAGCAAGAACCAGGGCCGTTCTCCCGCGTGTAGCAACCAGGATCCGTGGAAGAAGGCTGAATTTTGCAACTCCCTTGGAACGATCCGGGAACGCACATGAGAAACTGTCTAGACAAAATCCCGACAAAAACAATCCTGCGTCGGCACAGAAAAATCCAGCGGATCTTCCCCCCATTGAGGAAGAAAAAGAAGAAGGTGAAATCGAGCCCGTAGAGGTGGATTCCAGCAGTCAGTTCGAACCCACGGACGAAGACGCGGACATGCATCCACGTCGTACAAGAAGCCGCATTGCTCCTAAAGAATCCCAGTTCGTAGATCCTATGACAGAAGAAGAAGAGGCCATCTTCTGGAACGCACAGGAAGAACTGCCCGAGAAGCAAACTCGGAATACTAGCGGCAATTGCCGACAAGATCAGAAATCTGCCAGTAAATAGTCTGAGATCCACGATAGTCTTAGGAAAAAAGTAGCCGACGTTAGGGCGGTAAAGTCTCAAATCCATCATGCTACTAGCACTGCACCAGAGATCGATCAGCTACTCGAAAAAGTTCGGAAAACGCCCTTAACAACTCGCATCACCGAGAATCGAGTTTTGGATCTCGGAAATATCAAGGTGCGCTTACGACGGTACAACCATCCCAAGGCACACTTGCAGGCTTTCTAGATCACGATGGGAAGAGATAAGTTTAGAGAAAGCGAAAGAGACGCCGACGAATGCCGCCTCTTCGTTGAAAAACCTCCGAAGGCAGCACCAGAATGATTCTCTCACATGAGGTGAAATTCAATCGGAAGCTTCCGCCAACTTGCTTCGGAGTTTCTCAAAAAGTACTCCGTTTTCATAGACCGAGAAAACTCTGACATCGATATCTGGGGCCTGTCCCAGGAAGAGGACGAATCTATACGCGACTTCATAGAACGGTTTAAAACAGTTCTGCCAAAAGTCAGCGGACTTAGCGACAAAGCGGCCATAGATGCGCTCCGAAAGACGCTCTGGTACAAGTCAAAGTTCAGGAAGTGGATCACTCTGGAGAAACCGCGTACGATCTAGGACGCACTCGAGAAAGCCACGGACTACATAATCATCAAAGAGGAGATAAAAATTTTATCGCGAAAGCATAAAACAACCAAGACGTCTTCAAAGGATCCAGGGTCGGATCAGAAATCAAAAAAGAAAAACCCTCGCAACGACAAGAACGTCCATCGCGAAGAAGAAGAAACCCAAGGAGCACATAGCTACGCCATCAACTCTGGATCAGAGGAAGGCCGGATAACGTGAAACACATGGACCCAGAATCCGAGCTACGATGAGAATTTCTTCTGCGACTTACAGAAAGCTCGCGGCCACTCAACCATCAACTGTAAAGTTACTGGGGCCAGACTAGCAGTGAAGCTGATCACATGATAAAAGACAACGGGATCGATCCACCCCATTGTACGCGACTCATCATCGATCTCGTGATAAGAGACCTCGAGGTCGCCAGAGTTCTCATCAATACATGCAGCATGGTCAACGTCATCTTCCGATATACTCTTAGACGAATGAACGTCGAGGTAGAAGAAGTGGTACCATCTCCCAAGACGTTGACTGATTTTTTAGGCACAACGTCGATGACCCTGAGATATATCAAACTACCCACGTCGGCAAAAGAAATCACCAAGAGCGTTGACTTTGTGGTTTTCGATCACCCGTCCATCTACAACGTCATCATGGGCACGCCTTGGTTAAACGCCATGAAGGCAGTCCCGTCGACTTATCAACTGGGCATCATATTCCCGACTCACAACGGGATAGCCGCGATCTGGGGATGCCAACAACGGTCGAGACATTAACAAAAACCCAAACATTTTTGTTAAACCAAAAGCATGATTTATACAAAAAACGATAAACGCCACACACGACTACACAATAAAAAGGGAACACTTCCCCAATAATTCAGATAACCCGAGGATAAGTTGCCAGGGTCAAAGTACCCCGTCATCGATCTCCCGATCGAGTAATCGTTCACATCCAGGGGGCCTTCGGCTGATTCATTTCACCCCTCTCGTCAGGAGCTCCCGTCTCGACATCCACCGTGTCGGGAGAAACAGATAATCGGATCCCATTGCTCCCAAATCCTATCCTCTATTTGAGGAATCGCAAAATCCATATTGGCTTTGTTCATGTGCCCAGTCTGCCTCGCGTACTCGACGTCAAACGAATAATCAGTGACTTGTGTAAGGTACAATCCGCCCACGACACCGTGACACTCGCGATAATCACCAAGAGCCTTATAAGTCCCCTTTAGTTCTCTAAACTCGCTCAAGAACCTGTCGCGACGGCTCCTCATCATTTTGGACATCTCTCTCTTTCCTCATCTCTAGGTTCGGCGAACCTCTGTCGCAACCGATTCTCTTTCGCGACGATGGGAACTCTCCGGCTTAGCTTACAGATGAATAATCTCCTAGTCAGCCATCTCGGCCCTGAATTGAGCCTCCTGGTTGTTCCCATCAAGAGCTCGGTTCATCATGAGGAGACCCTGCAAAACTCTCAAAGTCAAGAAAGGGTCGGCCTTACCGAAAAATAAATAAATAAATAATAATAATACTAACAATAATAAAAATATATATTTAAGGACCGAGACTTACCCCGTTGACCATTGACAGGAGGGTTTTTATGTATTTCAATGCAAACTAAAATTAACCCTACGAACGACTCTTGCCAAGAGAGGTCGATGTGTAGTATTTAGGGATCGAATCCACAGGGAGCTGTGGGCACACAATAAACTCAAAAGAGTCGCGATTAAGCTAGGCAAATAGATTAACAAGCAGTAAATAAACTATAGCAGATAATTGATTGATTGGTAAGTAAACAATAATAATAAATAGCTAGATCTAGAGGTTCAGGAAAGTGGATTATAGAGGATAGAAGCTAAGGGTATTAATCATAGAACTCGATATCTAATGCAAAAGACGACCAGATCTAGCTGCGAGTCTAATCTATCGACTAAGTCTGATGTCTCAGCCCTTGCTTGTTGACACAGAATGACCATTCATCGATGGCAATGATCCTGCATCGATCGATGGTCTCTTAAGTCAAGCTTTATGGCCTAATTCGATAAGTTCACTAAATTAACTAAATCAACTAAATCAACTCTCGTTTTTTTCTAGCAACCTAGATCAACCTGATTAATTCTGGTAGTAGACCATGCTCTCGCTTGAGCCTAACTATTCTATGATCAGGGTTCTAGTTAGATACTCTAGAACAGAAGCAATAAACCCAATTCTATTGATAGATCTAATAATCACCCTAGCAATTCTATTTTTTTGGCTAATCCATCAATACCATTAATAAAGCCTAAACAAAACAAGAGATCTACTCAGACATGATCTTTATCAAAGAAATCATAGATGAATACAATAGATATAGAATAGAAATCAAATAAAGAACCAACGGAGTTCTAGGAGGACTCTGAAGGAGTTCCTCCCTTCTCTCCTAACCCTATAACAATAGATAAAATAAAGCTTAGCCGTCAACAATGGCTCAGAAAACTATATAAATTAGGTCTAAACTCGTGCAGGGGTATTCTTGTAACTTTCCATGACAGCTTAAGTCGGCCATAAAACAAGTCGGGTCAGAAAAACCACTCTTTAGTAAATCATTAACCCCCTCGATAGCTTCCTCTCAGGAAGAAGACAAACCACTCTTCAGTAAATCAGGCATAACTTTGGATCTAACCGTCCTTGCACCTAAAACCGGTGGCATTTAAAAGCTAACTTAAAGCCCTATCTTCTATCAAAATATCAGCTCAATCTCACAGTTGAAAGGTCTCCATCCAAAGCTAAGCATCTAACGCATCTTCGCAATTCTGCATCTCTAAAATCTCCAAAATCACCAAAGTTCTCCAGAACGTACCTGAACCTGAAAATACTCTAAAACATACTTCAAACACATATAATAGCCTCTAAATCGGGCTGATTTCATGGCACAATAGTGGTAAATATCAGGCCCTATCAACCATCCTCGAGGCCTTGGTAAACTTTGGCACCTCGCTGGACCCTCCCTCAGCAGGAGGAAAGTCGAAGTAAAATGTCTCGTCAAAATCAATCGTTCACCACCAGAGCCACAGCGCGATGAACCCGCATTGGATTAAACGTTTCTCAAAAGAATGGACCACCCCGAAGTAGATCCCTGGTGGGTCGCAAGCCTACCGGAGACGGAGGGAGAGGGTTGCTCTTTGTAAACCGGAAAATATACATGTAAGGTCAAAACATCATCAAAACCAAAGTTAGCGGGTAACCATAGTAACTCTCCTCCACAGATGCGTTGTTCACACGAACAAAGAAAAATACTCCTTCCAGTCGTGGTTGTTTGATACGAACCTCGTTATGATTGTCATTCCCGGTCGAGGCCTTAGCTGAACTATGCCCAAATTCCCCCGAGGTATCATCATGGCGTCGAGATGATCAACTTCGAGGGTCATGCCCCACTCGTAACTCAGCACCAATATCCCAACGATTTGCTGAAAACCGCACAGGTTGACCTGACTGACCGACATCCTTGAACCAGTTGAACAGCCGGACGATAACTTCTGGGATGAAAACCATAAGTGGCACTGCATTAAATATGCATTGTAGAATACAAAATAACCTTTGGGTGGAGATCCAGAAACTTTCCCTTCTCTCATAAGAATAAAATCTACTGACTCCGGAACTCCCCTGAAATTCCACATGTAATCGAGCCCATTGGGATAACTCTCGCTCGGGCAGCCATCGACGGTTTTGGCACGAAACGGAGGAGGAGCCATGTTCTGGACCTAGGAGGTTTCACCTCACCCCTATCAACTTAGTACGCCTCGGCCTCCTCCGGATCGACCGAGTGTGCTGCGAACTCCACCTTGGGTGCAACATCGCTATGTTGCAAGCTAGAGCTACCCGGAACAGAACGATCGGGATGAGAATTGGTGGAAGATTTTCTCCTTGAAGACATTATTTTCCTTTTAAAAAAATCCAAGAGGAGAGATAGGATAAAATGATCTTCCTTGGAAACGCGTTTGTGGAAAATGAGCAAGTGAAGAACTTGAAAAATTACTCCACTTACTTATAGGCAAGAAAATTCACTATTCGCCCTAGATTTTCAGAAATTGTATTCCGCCTAACTTACCCGACTCGTCAAAATCGCTTGCAGGAACATAAAAAATCTAACGAGCTCGGGGGCTAAATGTTGGGGTCAAAGTCGGTTAAGACGAAATGAAAGCCTGATACTTCCCGAAAAAAATCCTCTTTAGAAAAAATGAGATAAGAAAAGATGGGCGGGAAAACGAAATCGAGTTTCGTATAAATTCTGAAAGAATTGATATGACAAGTCCTCAAGCAAACATATCCTGAGTATCGAAACAACGAAACATCTGTGGGTCTCAATTGTCTAACTCGCCCGTTTTTCGAGTTGAACCAGTCCAACTTGCCGAATGGGCGAGTTGGTCCAAGCGCAACGTTCAACTCGCCCATTCGGCGAGTTTGACCAAGGACGTTGGTTAAATCTCCCGTTCGGCTAGTAGGGCCAAGCACAATGGCCAACTCGCTGAACGGGCGAGTTGGACCAAGGACGTTGGTTAACTCGCCAGTTCAGCGAGTTAGACCAGTCCAACTCGCCGAACGGGTGATTTGGTCCAAGCACAACGGCCAACTCGCCATTCGGCGAGTGTGACGGAGATCGATGGTGAACTCGCCCGTTCGGCGAGTTGGACCAGTCTAACTCAGCGAACGGGCAAGTTGGGCCAAGAACGACGGACAACTCACCAATTTGGCAAGTTGGACTGTAAGCAAATTGGACCAGTCTAACCCGCCGAACGGGCGGGTTAGGCCAAGAAGGACGACCAACTCTCCCATCCGGCGAGTTGGACCGAAAGTGATGGTTAACTCGCCATTCCGAACAGGTAAGTTGGACCGAGCATGACGGTCAACTTGCCCGTTGGACGAATTGGACCAACCAATTCATTTATTTTGTCCTTGTAGCCTTCTTTTCGGGGCCGGGAAGGACTCTTCTGTTTTTTATCTCGATCCGAGTTACCATTTCAAATTTACGACTTAAATGATTTACATTCTCGCACAAGGTTTGAATTACTCGTATAAGACAGAAAAATTTAACTGAACACCTAAAGCTAACTCCACTATGCGGGGAATTCAAACTTTCTTCAGAACGACGTCGTTGCGGAAACACTCTTTCTTTAAGTCATAAAAATGCTCAATTTAAAATG